>WBMW01005316.1:0-59782 GCA_013396635.1 Penelope pileata
TATCAGCTGCCCCACTCAGATGGATTTTCTGCTGGAAAATTAACATATTCTAGACTGAATGTCAAAATGACGTTTCATTTGGGACCACCACAGAGGCTACTTGATGCTAGCCCATGGGAATCACCTTTCAGAAGGGAACACTCGAGGCCCAAGAGTTGCTTTCGCCGCAAAATTCCAAATCCGTTTGGTTCTTTAATATAGAAGAAAAACCCTCACTTATATATTTACACTCAGAAAAGCAAAATAGAACAAAAAAACATATTAACTAACAAGAACTACAGGGATGCCACCTCCCTGTATTGTTACAGATTTCTTTCTGAAGTAAGAAAAGAATGAGCCATGCAAGAAAGCTAGAGCTGGTTAAAAACATCTGTAAAGAGGAAGGCGATGAAAAAGACCATTTTAAGGAGAACTATCAGTGTTTGGGTGCCACAGTGCTTCCTGGGTGCTACAGAAACCCCTGACTCTGCTCCCCACCACTGGGGACACAGGGCATCTCAATCCACCCCAGGAGCAATAACAGAGGAAAAAAGTTGACCAAACTATACATTTTGAAACAACTTGGTATTATTTAGCTCCCAAAGCATTGCCATTTTGGAATCAGAGTGTTCATAATTAAATGATTTCCTGTAGCAAAGGACAGAGGAATCCAATGAAGAACAGTGGCAACAGATTTTGTTTCTGGCTAGTTAAGAGACCTTTGGAGGTTCCCCTCTTGTATTTTCACATAATTTTTTATTTTGTCCTTACGATCCTGCAACTCCTAAGCAGAGCAGTGAGAGTGAGTGCTTATGGGTGTGGCCCTGAGCTTTCCAAGAGCTACAGAGGGGACCGAATCAGATTTCTGATGTAGAGGACTAGGCTTGGAAGCAGCTAGACACCTAGGAGATGGAAGGTATTTACCTGTTTCCATCTGAAGCTTGACCACTGGAGAACACAGACCACTGCCAAGATGACTGCAAGGACCAAGGCCAGGAAGCTGGGAATCCCTGCAGCTACTCCAACCACCCAGGGTTTATACTAAGTCACAAAGAAAGAGAGTCAGGTCAAATGCATGCAGTGTGATCCTTTAATTCTGTGCTTAGTAGCTGTCTTAGTTTCTAACTGCAACCATCTCTCTTAGTGTCTGCTACAAAGCTGTGTTTTGGTTCTAAAAGAAAAACAAGGCTGATAACACTCAGCAGCATTGAACAGAGCCAAGGACATTTTAATTCTCAGTTCTGCCAGTGAAGGGGCTAGAGGGGACACAGGGAGCTGGGAGGGGACAAGAACGGGGCAGCTGACCCAAACTGACCGAAGGGATATTCCATACCACATGACATCATGTAATATAAGGAAGGGGAGTGAGCTGGGAGGGCCCTTTGCTTGGGGATTGGCTAAGCATCGGTCGCGGTCGGTGAGCGACTGCTTTGTACAATCACTTGTTTTGTATATAATTATCATTCCTGTCATCTTATTCTATTTTCCTTTTTCTGTTAGTAAATAGTTTTTATCTCAACCCATGAGTTCTACCTTTTTATTTTCTCGATTCTCTCCCCCATCCCAGCTGGGAGGAGGGGGGATGTGAGCGAACGGCTGTGTGGTGTTCTCAGGCCTGTTGGCTCAAACCACAACAGCAGCCAAGTCTGTGGCTAGCATGCAAAAAGAATAGCCAAGGTGAGAGACAAAAAACTACAGCCCTGGGCCACAACAGTGTTATCCAGCCCAGCTGTACTGCACACTGAGACAGACAACAGATGCAGAAGTTTGATTTCAGAGGGAAAATACTCCATGTAAGCAATAAAATTAAATAATGAAACAAACTCTTACTCCATAAGAACAATCTGTCTGGACAGGTGTGCTTGCTGTTGTCGTTGCAGAAGTCTAGAAATAAGACAGTTATAGAACATTTGCAAAAACGTCCTTCACATAAAGCAAGCATGGGCAGAGGCTACGCGAGCAGTTGCAAGTCTTCAACAGCAGCATGTAGTAGGCTACACACAGAGAACCCAGTTGCACCCTGAGGTCTTGGCCTGTGCTTGCCAGTCATAAGCAAGAACCCAGTCTGGTCCTTCCAATAATGGCTCTGGATGAATGGAAAGAATATATGTTCTTCCTCAAAAAGGGGCTTGAGACTGGAAAAAGCATATGCAAGAGATAAGCACAAATATATGCCAGAAAAAGCTAGATTCAGAAGAGAAAGAAGCAAGCAGGGGAGCAAGAAGTCCCAAGAAATTATGTTTTTACAAGCCTGCTCTTTGTCCTCATGGCAGCACCTGCCCGCATGGCCCTGCCTGGAGCATCAGTCACTGGAGAGCACTGCACACTGTGCTTGGGCTCGCAAGGCAAGCAGAACAGGGCACTGAAACCTGGGTGTACCGCAAACCAAAAACCTATGTCACACCTGGCTAGAAATGACAAGGCAGCTGAGGGTCTGGAGACAAGAAAGCCTATCATACAGCAATGATGGCAGGTGCCTTGCTTGTTATTCCCTCACCTAGTCTGACCCACCACCTACAGCTGACAGTTTTTGCAGCAAAATGCTGGGAAGATGCAAACCCACATAGGGTCTGAGCATCAGAACACAGATTGTATTTCACAGCACAGCAAGCAGGAAGGCAGGTTTATAAAGCCCAGATCATCATGTGCCCACAACGTCTTGTGGGAAGAGAGAGGAAATCCACGCATTTTAGAAAAGATTCAGCACTGATGTGTATCTTAATTCAGGAGCAAGACAAATAAAAAAGCTTCTGATAACTTCTGTCATGGCTAAAGCCCTGCTCCCCCCTTCATCTCCTTTCTCACTGAGAGACAACTGAAACAAATTCTGAAATGACATTCAGGTTCTCTTTTATGAACAGAGGAGGGAGAAAGTTCAGCTGCATTAAAGGCTTAGCAAACTCACTGCAGACTGGATTTGCTCGTTTCTAAATTCACAGGACAACAGGTACTAATGCAGGAATTTGGGGACTGTAAGCATCTCGCTCATCATTATTGCTACAGTACAATGTTAACAGCCTTAGGACAGCGTGTCAGAGAAAGTTCCCATCAGCCACCAGCCCATAAGAGCAACTCTTTCTCTTTCAGAATCATATCCAGAATCAGCTCCTAGGTATACCATGGTGCTGAGCAGGCAGTTATCTTTATCCTATGCAGTGTACTTACTGAATTTACAGTTGTGTTGTAAAAGGGCCTGAAAGATGTTGTCACCTCCTGCAGAGAAATAAAAAGAAGAAAAACATATATGAGTATTAGCAATTGGTAGATGCCCTGGCCAACTGTAAGAGCAGAGAGGGATATTTCTGAAGTGAACGTAGGTGAAGGCATGAGAATATACCAATGTGATCTGAATAGGAAAGGTATGATTGTTATTCCAGAGGGGAAAAGGGAAAAAGAAAAAAAAAAAAAAAGCATGCAATGCTATTTAAGAAAGCAGTACGAGGAAATATGAACTGGTTTGCTTGAATTGCTTACACCATGAAGGGTTTGACTATGCAATCAGTTTACCGTGACAGCTCCCCACCGACAGGGCAATGCTGTTTATCCCCACTATGGCTGAGGAGCTAAAGTACAGTGGTAGCTTGTAAGATAGCAAGGACATGAACCTGCTGCCTTTGATCCACAAACTAATCACGTTCCTGCTCTTGTTGATTCAAGGACAGCTGGAAAGATAGAAAAACATTAACTCCTTCTTTACTAAATTGTTTCCGCACATAGAAGGAGAGCTGTCTGCCTCTGTGGGACAGCAGGAATACAGACTAGCGTTCCAGGAGAAATGCAGTAAGAGGCTTGGAGAAAGTTAAAAACTGCTCTTGGGTTCTCTTGCTGGTGTAGCTATGCTGCTGGAAGCAGTACTGAGTCCATTATACAGTGAGCTCTGTGGCAGCTGAAGCTGACTGTAGGGACTGGTGCTAGTGGCAGTGTTGGGAAGGAGGGCCTATCTTTGGAGACAGGCAATGAAGACAAGCAGTGCAGGAGCCTTTCCTCTAATACAGGGGCAAGCACTACGTCCATAAGAACCAGCTCTGCTAAGATACATAGGTTCAGTGTTATCTCCAACCCCCAGCCAAAGCCAGAAAAACATAGGAATTAAATAAAAATGGAGTGAAAGAGCAAAGCTGCTAAGGTGTCCCTTGGAACTGACGTAGAAGGTGATGGGAAAAGGCTGAAAGGCAGCCTCCCTGCGCATCCACAAAAAGCTATTGGAGAGGGAGCTGGAAGAAAGCTGTCCTTGTTCTGACTGCAGAAAGTTCTGCTGCCATGCCCTGAATAGGGCCTGGTTATTTCAGGTCAGAGAGGTCAATACAGTGAAAGCATGTAGAAAAAAGTCTGGATACTGCAGGTTATGGAGAAGGAAGGCTCAGAGGACAAGGAAGCTATGAGATATTTGGCTCTTCTGTCTTGGCTCAGTCAAAGCCATGTGGTCTAGGAGCAGAACACATCACTAGATATGAAGGATCATAATCCTTACTGAAAGACCCAGAGTTCATCTTTCCATTACAGACTGCAGCCAGAGGCTTATTCAGAACTGTGGCCTTTACAGGCAAACTGTGGACATTGAACTGGAACTGTAACCTTTGAACAACTTAGCTTAAGGTCTGCAGATGTTGGGAAATGTCTTTGAGCATACAGACACAGTTAGCAATCAGTCACCAAGTGAAAAGTATCTCTTTTAGGCTCCTCAGAGACCCAGGTATTGCTGCACCTGTGTTGCTAGCCAGGAATGAATTACAGCATAGACATTCTCACCTGAATTTTCGATTGAGCATTCTTCAAACTTCCTCTCTGAAACACACCTTTCTGAACAGCTGATCTGTTAATGTTTGAGTTTGGATATCCATATCTATCTCTTCTCTGAAGATGTAAATTTATGTCTTTCTTCTTGGGTAAAGACAATACACTTAATGGGCCCTGCGATTATTTCCAGGACTGTGCACATGGGCTAGATTAAAGTCTGAACAGCAGGAGCCACATAAATAATACATGTATATATGTTCATCTTTCTGTGCTGAAGGTATTTGTGGAACTGTATCTCTGTGTGCAATTGCCTGTTGACAAATTTAATTTGCCAGCTAGGAACAGATACGTCTGTTACTTGCAATAACCTCATTGGTAGCTGTTGATTTGAGTAGAAATGCTTTTCCCAGTTTATCTAATCATGGTTTCAGACAGGGGATAAGTACTTAATTTCTTAACGCTAGAGGACCGAAAATATAAAGTAAACTCTTATTTAAAGGAACAGCTTGCTTCTGCACTTACATTTTTAACATGTGATTTGGGCATTTGTGTTCTCCTCTGAGCTGCTTTACTTACAAAACGCAGGTTTTAGGGTATCTTATTGAGGCTGTCACATTTGGAAACCAAATTCTCTAACTCAATAGCAAGCAAGTATAGAAAACTGTAGCAGGACACTGAGAACTAGGTTGTTTCTCTTACACGCACAATCGTTTAAAGCTGTTGTCTCATGTCACTTGCAAAAATGGATAAATATACAAATTTGTGCACTAGCCATGTCAGGAGAGATGAGGAAGGTAATTTAATTTACTAATGACTTTCAATATATTTACATCAAAACAGAAAGGACATTTCTAGTCCTCCTGATTGAAGCTCCTGACCCACCCCCTCTGAAATTTCAACACTGAAAGTGAACATAACTCAATACTGTGGTTTCTTTATTTGCAGACAAATGGCTGCAGCCCCCCTGCTTTTGTTCACAGATTGCCCACATTGCTCCAGTGTGATGTTTACAGGGCTCTGAGTATCAGTGACCCTCACAGGACTCAAGTAGATTTCCCAGCAGCATTAACTATAGTTGCTACTGCCTGCCAAGAACACATCCTGGGTAAGAGGAAGCCTTATACTGCAGTTGAAATTAAAAAGAAAAAAAAAAAGAAAAAAACTATGCTGCAACCTCTCCCTCTCCCCAGCTCAGTAACGCGTTGCAGCCTGCAGCCATGGAAGCTGAAGGAGAGACCACAAGAAGACAGGCGTCTCCCCCATCCCACATCAGCATCACTGGGCCAGTGGCTCTGTACAGAGAGCTTCTCATGAAAGGGAGTAGCAGGGAGATGGAGGAAGGCAGTTAACACATGAGTCCAGAAATTGAATACCCTGGATTTACTTCACAGATTTAACAGAGACACTTCTATCCCTCAGCACAACTGTCCAACATACAGAAAATGCTCCCTCCCAGCTGTTCCCGTACTTGCTAAAACTGTGAATGCTCACGGGCAGGAACCATGTTCTCTTCTGTGCTTATGCAGGCCCCAGCTCTAGTGTGTGCATTTCATCAGATCCCACAGGATCCCACCTCAAAGGACAGGAAATCTCAAGAAAGGTTCACTGACTGATTCAACTTCTACTTTGCTCCAACTGCCCTAAAACCAGGTGATACCTCCAGGACAGAAAAGCTAAGATAGACACTACAATCTGAGCAGGCATCTGAAACTGTTACTTGCACTGCAGGGAAAAACAAAGTTAACAAAAGGGCCAACTGATTTGGTCAGAGTAGAGACTGGGAGGGCTGAACACTCCCAGGGAGCGTTTCATCAAACACTTGCGTGCTCCCATAGCCTCATCTCCCAGACCGCTTCCCCAGGTTCCATCCAAACATGACTCAAGCAAGACAGGATGGCTCCACTTACCATTTTGCTCTCTTCCCCAAAAAATCTCTGTGTGCATTAACAGCTGACTGTCCAGCTCCAGGGTTAGAATGTTAGAATGAGATTCTCTTCCTGTTTAAAAAAAAAAAAAAAAAAAAAGGAGACCTGTAAAGAGGAAGAGACAATGGCATTTCTGTCAGGGTGAGTCAGGCAATCTGGGTGGATCCCAGCACACCTGGTAGGGCAGCTCCCCTGCCAGGGGCAGTCTGGCTGGCGCATGCAACACTGGGCTTGAGGGCACTGAAAACTACAGCTCTTTTTTCTATCTGCCTCATGGCAAAAAAATAAAATATAAATCTGCTCATGGCTCTGAGAGTGTGTTTAATATGTACCAGCTTGAGGGGAATCCTGCTTTTGTTTTCTAAGGCTAACACCTTGTCTGCCAGAAGACATTTACTGAAAATGCCAGGACAAAGTTTAGGACTTCTGCTGGCTTGTTTCATGCCTGATGTTGAGATCAGAGGGCCTGTCTGCTCCTAGGCATCTTGCTTTGTTTTGACTGGTGTACCACTGAGTGCTCATGTTTATAAAGGATGAAGAATCTCCTGACAGACAACAGATATCCCCTTTAGCATCTCACATATGGTGACTGGATGGTCTTTGGGCACTTTCTGGAAAATTAAGTCTTGTTTCTAGAAATAAGTAGAGAAATTGGCTACATCACACAGCACTGGTGTCTGGCAATCAAAGTTGAAGGAGAAATTAAGGGAAAATGCTACTTAAAGAGTAGGAAATACATAAGCCTGTGAAAAGTCTCTGTATACAACAGATAGATGGTACACACAGTGACAGCACATCTTGTCGCAACTGCAGATGTCAGTGTTTCTGTAACAGCCACCACACTGGTTCATTATCTTCTATATCACCTATTTCCCACTGGCTTCCACTTAGGCTGCATCATTTCCAATGTTTCAGCTTTGCTTTGGACCATAACTCTCTATGTGACTGGATGCTTACTGGCCTTCATTTTAGAAATGATATCCACCAAGGGGCTTGACTGTCAGCATCCAGGCTCATTTCAGAGTCATACTGTGCAAAGTCATACGCTGGTGCAGGAGGCTGCATGGAGATACTTATTCCTCACTTCATTTCTGTTGCTGCTTTGCCTTTGGGAGCAGGTGGGAGGAAATTCAGCCACCATGAAGTTTTGAGCAGCTGTGACACACACCACAGGAAATGTTTGGATACATGCATGAACTGGGTATGTGTTGGGGAAAGAACACAGATACGATCCTTAACGAGCAGGATATGCAGCAAGCAGAGGACAGAAAGGAAGAAAAGCATTTTAGGTGCTGCCTATCTACTGAACATTTTGCTGCCACAGTGGGAGCGTAGATCACAAGGCTGCAGTAAAGAGCAACTGCCTCATGCTCACCGTCCTATCCTTTGCATAGGAGTTTCATGTCCTTTCACTTTTTTGACTGCCCCATGACTTTGGGACCTGCTTCTGAAGGCCATATCCTGTAAAGCAGTCAGTGGTCTTTCTGATTTGAAGTCTACTTAGGGACTAACTCCCAGATCCATGTAGATCACTGTAGATCTGCATCTCAGCCCACTAAAGGATCAGTATACAACACAAGGCAATGATGTAGCCTTTGGCTGACAAGTCATTCTTCTGCTCCGCTTCCTAAATGCCCTCTCAATTCTCAAAACCAAGACAAACCTAAGGCCCAACTGAAAGTTGCTTTCTGAAAACAGTAAATTCCACCCATCATTAGCAGCAGACAGAAACAACAGTCAGCAGGACAAGGATGTATTAAGAAATTTCCTCCCCTTGAGAAAGTGGTAAATGCATGCATACAACAGAATGTGCAACTGAATCCAGTCTTTAATGAATGCAGAGACTTGTCCAGCACATAGGTACATTTTGATTGCCCCCACACCCTCCTCTCCTCCTCATCTAAAAAATTATTTTCATTAGTGAAATGTAAAACCACACAAAGACCAGAATATGTATACACACCTTAGAGGGTCTTGCATTTTTTCTTTTTCTCTTAAGAAACTTCCACACATTTAGAATTATTGACTGTTACATCCAGTCAGTACAGCAGAAATACTCTACACAGATCATTGGTTGAAAAGTACAGTACAACAGTTGTGAGTACACTGTCACAAGAGACAACTGCTTGAATGCTAACAAATGCAGTAGATCCATCAAACCACATTGCAAGCATCTGCAACAAACCAGAACATTGAATACAAAGTCTGAAGAACATAAGAAATTATCAGAACACAGAACACAGATGTTAAAGTACACAGGAAGCTTCTACAGTAACTTCTCTCCCATTAGAGAGCCAGGAAATCTGAACTGCTGCTTGCCACCTGTAACTTTCCTTCTGTTTCACAAGGATCATTGTCAGGCTTTTATTTCCAGACCTGAGTCACTGCAGTTTTGCTTGAATGGGGTCAAGGAAGAGAAGGACGAAAGCAGACCACAGCTAACAGACCTCACTTCCTAAGACCTGTATGGTCAAACAGCTTGAGACTAAAGGCCTTGTCTGTAAAAAGACCTCAAAAATTTAAAAGAGAAAAAAAAAAGAGCTAGAAAAACAAACAGAAATAACATAGTTCTATATAGCCTGCAGTAAAGCTATTGTCAATGGCACAGCATTGTTCACATGACACTTATTAAGGCTTTGACTACTGGTCTTCTACATGCACATTTTATATACATACAATTGCGTGTGTGTATAAATTATTTTATTTTTCTTGTTCTAAGCAAGAAAATATTTTCATGCATTTGCTTCCTCTAGTATTCACAATACTTGGACTATATTCTGTTCAAGGACTTCTGGAGAGGGCTGGGTCTGTTTATTATCCATCTGAAAATGGCCACATCTCCAGAAATGTCATTTGTGCCTGGCAGTGGTGCTCACCCTACACTTCTCCACAGTCATACACCCAATGCAGTGTCACCCCAGAGCCTGACAGTACATTGGTTATGTAAACATAGTAATCCTTGGATTATAAATACTTTATTAAAGCTAACGTACCTCAGCTTTTAGCTCGTAATTGCCCATGAGTGCCTTAATGAAATATCATTCAGAACTAAATCTGTTTTTTAAATTCCATATCAACAGCTCAATTACAGAGCTTCCTCAAAAGGCACAGTTTTCCCTACTTTTTCTCAAAGAAGTGCCCAGCTATCTGCTATTCTGCAATGTTCAGTAGCTTTCATGTATATAAATAACTGCAACACAGAGCATGTCTCAGCCTTATAGCTCAAAGTGCTTAAGTCATCATCTTGTATGCACACCCAGCTTATAGAATTGCTATGAAGCTAATAGACTGGATCATGGGCTGGCAAAGAATAGAGAAGTAGCAGAAATGAGCATAACTCTCCCATTTCTTGTCCTATGCCTGGGGCATACACATGTTTAACAGGTTCCCAGAGCTCACCTATATCATGGCCTGTGCTCCCGCTGTCTCAGGAACAACCATGAAAGCATGCTAAGACATTCTGACCACTTCTGACCCAGTGTGTCCTTCTGTGAGATGCTCCAGCCAGCTGATGCTATAGAGCACTCCTTGGTAGCTGTGGGGAGCCCAGGGGAGAGCAGCTCAGACAGCTATGAAAAGAAAAGGCTTACAGAGAAGTGGTACTGAGGAACAACAGGAATGTGGAAAGGAAGCAGCATAAGAAGACTGAGAAAGCAAAGATGGATGGAGTGAGGAGGAGAAACTTATTTAAGATAAGGCCTGGACTGCTGCCACAGCCCTCTGAGCTGCCTTGTCTGGCAATGTAACTGGAACAGACTGTCAGTGTTTCGTTTGTTAAGTTTTGCCACCATTACACATTCATGCTCTGCCTCCCATCAAAGCACTTCCCTGTCAGCCACCACCTTTCCCTGAGCCACTGCATTGAAGCACTTCCATTCAACATGTACTGTGACAATTACTGCAGATCAGGCACTGACCACTTCTTGTTCGTTGTGGTCCAAGCAGCTAGCAGCTAACTAAAGAGACCATACTTGTGCCACTGACTACCTCTCAAACCACAAAAACCAAGACACTAAATAGATAGGACAGAAGGAGTCATGGAATCTGGAGTCCCAGCTGCCTTTGTTCACTTATCGCACAGAGTATTTTGGGCTGACACGGTAGCGTAGATAGTCCACAATGTCCACTGAGAAAATCCTACTGGATGTCTGTCCACATCAACTGCTCTGGAAAATGCATTCAGACAGCTCGTGTACAGGATGCTTAGGAAATGTCATCTAGAGACAAGATATTCAAGAGACTAAGGCCTTCCTCAATTTAAAGCTCAGTCTTCATTCAGACAGCCCCATGGGAAGCTGTGCAAAACACAATGTTTATGTCCTGGCAAGTATGATTAGAAGACAATTTTTGGTCCTGGGTATGTTAACAAGAGAGAGTCACACTAATAATTTCAGAGGCAAACCTTTGCAACTGGATTTAGTTTTAGTTACAGAAAATACTGTACACTGATTTTGGCCAGGTGCACAGAAATTTAAAAAAAAAAAGTCAAAGATCACAGCTAAATGTCTCAGTCTTCTGATAGGGAATGTCTGTGAGGAGCAGTCAAACTACTTTCTCATATGCAATGCATCCTGAAATTTGGTACTTATGTATCGGGCGTGAAAGCCTTTCTTGTTAATGGTGTCGTCTGTGTGGAATCGAATCATGATGGAATCCCCTGCAGAGTAGATTTCTTCCAGAGGCTGCAGAAAAGGAAAAAAGACAGCATAAAGTGGTCAAGTCTGCATGCTATATAACTGTCCATGCTCTGATGCCAGAGTTTAAGCTCACAGTGAAGACAGGCTGGCTAAGAAACATGAATATTCAGTGCTCGGCATCTCCTGCCCTGCTCTGACTTTTTGAGCATATTCTCTTGCTCTTTGCCTGCTTGCCTTTTATGTTTGAAGACTGATGCCAGTCCACTCTATAATCCCAGTTCTTCCAGTTGCTTTTGGTTGCTCACACTCACACAATTCCCTGGATATTCTTGTTCCAGTCTTCTGAGTATGCTCTCATTTGTCCTTATCTTTTCAGGAAATGATACAGTCCAAATCGGACCTTGTCTGGCAGCTGAAGCCCTCTCAATGCATCTTACAAGCAAAGCTTTGGTTACTTTCCTCACTGTTGTGACCTGCTACAACCTTTCTGTGTTTCTCCACAGGACCGATACGTTCCCCACCATTCTCCATTTGTCATTGTGAAGGCAGGTGATTACTACCCCACTGTCCTGAACTTCTTCACACTAAGCTACTACGCCTTTGTTTGCTTTCCAGTTTGCATTTCCTCAGTTTGCACAGACTATTCTGACACACACTACCTGGTTGTTTCTCTTACAATTCAATAAGCACCTTCTCCATTTCATTTCTGAAGTCCTAGGGAAATCAAACATAGAACCTCTGGTTTTAAATACCACACAATATTGCTCACACTAACAGAGTCACTTCTGTTCATTGGGATGTAGATAACAATTTAGGAGACAACACACCATCCTGGAGACAACAAGCAGCTCCACTCTTCATCCTTTCCAGATCATGACTGGAAATGTAACTTGGCCTCAGGCAGGAAGGAACTGAGGATTAAACTGGCTTTTGGAAGCAGTTTCTCACATTCATACAGTGCTTTTGTGGCAGGGCTAGGGCGCAGCAGTGCAGCAGTCTCATGCTGATGCACATAGCCCTGAGTTAAGAAGGGAAAGTCAGCTGGGAAGGTTTTCAGACCAATGCTGCATATTAGATAAAATGACTGCGATCTCTAGTAACAAGGGAAGAAGCAAAACACAGACACACAAGGCATTCTCATTATCAACTTCTGACAGCTGTCCCTCTCCAGAAAAGGAAATGAGAGTACCCTTCTTTCCCACCTCCAGCTTACCCCTGAGCCACAGAAGCGTCCCAGGCGGGGTGCAGTGCTGTCATAACCATCGTAGATCTCCATGTAGTCATACCCACAGTCAGCCTCCTCCTCGATCTCAAACGTCTGGAATATCAGCTCCACCCCGTAACCATCTTCAGCTACAATCACCCAGTCACAGTCGGCTTGACCTGGGTAGTTGTTGTCCCCAAACTGAGCATGGGAATACAGCTCCTTAGTTTGTACTTCAGCCTTTAAGAGCCCACCACACACTGAAGGAAGAAAAGGGCACAAAACACAGTCTCCTCAAAGGCCCTACCTCACAACAAAACTTGCCATCCCACTTCTGGGCCATCTGTGGGAAGAAAAGTCCTCCAGCTTGAAGTGCACGTAACACCAGGGAAGGTAACTAAGCACTGCACCTAACTAGCATAAAACAGTGAATTCTTCAGTCATCCATGAATCCAATGATCCACATAGTGCAGCAAAGCCCAGTTCTTTTGGTGCAGAATGTACAGGGAAATAAGTGACCAGTTAAAATTGGCCAGAAAAAAATATTGTTTTATAGAACAGCAATGTAAATGAAGACTAACATGTTCTTTGAACTTGTCCTGCAGCTGAAATTCAGACCCTAAGTATTTTGTCAGCAATAATTTGAAGCATATTAAAAACCTGGGTTCCAAAATAATTCTTTTCTGTCCATCCATTGCAGAAAGACAGCTTGGTGCGTATACTTTGGTGATTTCTCTGCAACCGATGAGGAATTTGTAGTGCTGTTCAAAGTCTGCTTCATTCATTTCCAGTGACAAAGATTTTAGAAAATAACCTTGGTATAACACACCCACCTCTGGGCTGCCATGAATAGAAAATCAAGTTGCTGTGTCTGTTCACACCACATCTCTGCTTTCACCAGAACATATCTAGTATGAGCTCATTTTGTGTGTGGGCCAATATACCTGAGAGGCATTCCTTGATAGGCTTACTTGTATCAACTCATTTTCTGAGGACTAACGAGGAACAAAAGAGGTTGCTGCTCAAGCATCTCTAATTTAAATAACAGAAGATGAACAGGAACATCTGACATCAATAGATCTCACAGCTGGCACGTATGGTATGGTGTCAACAACGGGAGCTGGTTAGCACAATTTCCAACCAGATAAAACTCAGGACAAGCTCATTTTGAAAAAAGTTTGTTTAATCTTGCCTGGTAAACAACACAGTGAGATTTGATGGCATCTCATCACGCTGGGATATTGGCAGGGAATCAGCTTACCTGTGCTGTGTTTTGCCTGGAAACCTTTTCTTTGCACAGAAGCATCAGAATAAAACCGAAGGAACATCTTGTTGGTAGAAGCTACCACAGGGTCTGGTTTCTTGCTGCCGCAGAAGCGGCCAAGTATAGGTGACTTGCTGTTGGGCCCATCATACATTTCCAAGTGATCATAGGCACATTCTTGGTGCTGTTCAATCTCAAACTCATTAAAGGTCTATAGCAAGAATAAGGAAAATGAACAAAGATGCTTATAAATCTGAGAATACTTCTCGTCTAGCACTCCCACTCACTGGTTACTCACTATTTTCACTCGGTGGCCAGGTGTTGTAGAGATATTCCAGGTGCACTCTTTCCGGCTAGGGTACTTGTCAGGCCAGTTTGGACTGCTCATCATTCCCTCTGCACTGCTCAGCTTATGCTCACAACCAGCTTGAGAGTGAAAGAAAGAGAGAGATCGTAAGATAGAGGCATCAAGGTGAGTCTTAGATAGGAATTGCATTACTGAAATGTCCTACATGCTCATCTCTGCCTATTGCAAGCCTAACTGTGGAAGAAACAAGGAAAGCTTCAGTCACTGAATAAGATCATTCAGGATTACTACCTAGTTCTGGTGGGTTTGTCAACAGAAAGGCCTATACTTTTGACATACCCAGGAGCAGCCAGACTAGCTGTCTGAGTTAACTGGTGAACAGGTGAAAGACTATCTTATTCCCCTCAACCTCATTAACATCATCAGTTTCCTCACTCTCAAATGCATTCTCCTGCTTCTCCAGCTCATTTGCCCTGCTCCCAGTGACATGGTCCCCAGCCCTGCCATCATGTTGATTTTGGTGCAATCTCAGCCTTGAATTGTTTTTTTGCTGACTTGAAGAATTGAATCATGGAGCAATCAGGGAAGTACCAGGTATTTTTGGCATGAGCAAAGTGTTACGTGAGCTCAACCTTTCTCTTCTGATGCAGACCAAGGCTTAAACGAATTAGCAGTGACTAGTCTGATGGTGAAGTCCCACAACTACTTCTTTCACTTCTTGCCCCCAACTTTTCCATCCTCATTACTATATAGAGAGTCAGATGATGAAATGGATCCAGCTAAAAACAAACCCTCTTTTTGCTTTTGCTAGGTAGTTCTTCACCTAGCTGGGGCTTTTTCAACATCCCAGACTGACGTGGCACTCAGTTGTAGAAACTAGCTTCTTACATAGGGCAGGAAGCACTCTGGCTCAGATGGTGTTCGTGGTAGCTCAGTTTTTCTGAATGCAGGGTGCAGAGGACTTACCTTCTTTACAATCATGGCCATTTTCATGCAGCATGAAGCCATTTCTGCACTGGCACGTGTAGCTCCCAAAGGTGTTGATACATTCATGCTGGCAACCACCATTGTCTTTGGAGCATTCATCCTTGTCTGGGCAAGATCAACAAATACTGAGTTGCCACTGAGAAGTAGACTACTGCAGTCACAAGCTGTGAGTCTCATGTTCAGACTGGCAGATACCAACAAAAACCTCCAACCTCTGTTGCTGGATTAGTCCAGTCACCTTTTTAGCTCAGATACAATTTTCTTCAATTGTTTTTCATTCCATAAGATGTATCACAAAAGTGTTTTATTATATAATGAAGATTTTAAACAATTAAAGACTCCTTATCTAAAAGAAACCTACAGCAATGCCTCATTCTATTAGAATGAGTCCAGGAAAAGAATCATGCAAATTCACTAGCCTAGGCAAAAATCTACTGGCCAATCTCTATATTTTCAAATTTCCGTATATTCTGATGAGCCTCTATCTTTAAACTGCTCTGTCCAACAGCACAAAGCAGCCAGATGGAAAAGGGGATCTGTGGTATAAACTGCACTCTGAAGATGAAATATGAAGATGACTGATGAAATCCATGCACCTTGTTGATATCACATTGCGAAACTGGACCATACTCTGCACTGAGAAAACAAGATGAAAGACGACAGCATAAAGCAATCATGCTTTTTAGATGCAACTAACCATGTCGGACTCCATCTAATTCAGCAGGAGTTTGAAGACCATTCACCAAAAATGAGAAGTTAAGTCAGAGGAGACAAGCCACATACCAGAGAAGAAGTGAACTTTAAATCCTTTCTTGGATACTGTGTTGTCTGATTTGAACTCCAGCCTCATGTTGTTGCCATACGATGTGATTACTTCAGGCTTTTCTGAGCCACAGAATTTGCCATGCAGCTTGGAGTCAGTAGCCAACCCACTACGAACCTCAACATAGTCATATTTACAGACCTGCCAAGAAAGGAGACTGTGAATTTAGAAAAGAGCATTTCAGGGAGAGTGGATAGAGGCTTGACTGTCAGGGGAAGAAAGCAGCCATATACTCAAATACATTCCTGATTTCCCCAAATTCTCTTTTGTCAGTATTCTCTCTCCTTTCCCCTGCTGCTCTAGTCTTCTGGCATGGGTATTTTTATCAGAATAACAGTGTTTCTATTTCATTTAGCTAAAATAATGACTTCCACCTTATTCAAGAGCCTGACAGCATTAAATGAACTTCAGCAGCCAGCTGAATTAAAGAAGAGCCATTTACAGCAGAGCAAGTGAATACTTCGTTCAGAATCCATCCAGTCCTTCGCAGGGCAAAGAACAGACTTTTTTCCTGTTCATTTTCTTTGTCACTGAGGAATTCTATGTTCATTTCCAATTATTTTCCGACAAAGGCAAGCACTAGGGAAGTATACGATGGGACACCTCTGGAAAACACCTAAAATTTTCCAAAGCTGGCAGAGAAAAGAAGCCCATTTATAACAGAACAGCTTTAATCCTTCACTCCCTAGAGAAGGAGGATTCACACTTCAAGAAGAACAATCATTGTCATTAGCTTTTTATATCAAGGGTGGGGAAAAAATCAGAAGCTTCACCAGCAAGACAGTCTCCTCTTCCTTGTTCCTGAAGGATTTATCCAATTCCAAGTTAGCCAATAATCACACATACACAGGGACTGGTTACGTACATCATTGCCTTCCAGATCAAAAACTTCAAATTGCAGAGAGATCCGGTACTGGGCTGGAGCTACCACCTGCCAGATGCAGTTTTTGTTAGTAGGATATTCCTTGGGCCATCCAGGGCTAGTAATGGTCCCATTGAGCTTGGTGATGAAGCCCCCACAGGCAGCTGGAAAGGCAATAAATGAACACGAATTTTACTAAGTTCTATTCACACACAAAGATTGAGCCACACTGTCAGCTGGGAAATGTATCAGACCCTGGTTGGTGGCACATTTCAAGTTCCAGCCTCCAGAACAGGTTTAAAATGCTCAGAGTTGCAGAGAAGAGAGAAATCTCATCTGCTGTAAATCACCAGTGAAACACATGTAGTCAGGCTACAATCCTAAAAGCAACTTTAACTGTGTGAAATTGATCTCCATTCTACTCGACAGCCTTGGGCTTACTATGGATCAGTTGACTTAATATGCACAGTACAGTTTGGTAAATTCACCCACACTCAGTCCAATAAACCTTATTATTTCAAATTTAACAGTAATGTAATAACTAGAGGACAACGGAGTCCTAGGGAACACGTTTCTGTCTACTCTTTGGTGCCTTATTACACATTGATCGCATTTTCACTAGAGAAAATTGAAGGCAAAGCCAGAGATACAGCTTTACTCTCTCATCTCCTTTAAAAGTTCAGGACACCACAGCAACACTCTCTTAAGAGAGGACATGGTTTTTACCTTAGAGGAATCAACCTCAGTTTGCTCTTTTGGTACAATATTCTACTTGCAACAAAGCATTTTTTCATTGCTGTTTCTTTGGAGCATTGGGATATGGCCAGAACTTCAAAATCCACAGGGACAAAAGCTTCCTGTTTCTTTTTCCCAGCATCATTTTGCATTATGAGAACTAACACATGGGATAGTTTCAAGACAAAAAAGTGCAGCAAATGTGTCTATTAACTTAAGTGTTTATAGACTTGACACAACACAGAGTAATACGAAACCAGGAGTGTTGTGCAATTTTTATATTTGCCCGTTTTGTTATGTTCTACAAAGCATTTGGATTTTCACCCAAACTTTCCAATCCATACGCTTATTACTCTTAGCACTTCACTAGTTTTAGCACAGACAGAACTTCATCTGAGGGACAATGTGGCTAGTGTTGCATTCCCCTCCATCACAGTGAGCACAGCTGTCTGAGATGGGACAGGCTATGTAACCACACAGAATGCTGACAGAGACAGGTTCTGTTGAATAAGCGCTTTCTCCCCCATATCTGAAAATTAGAATTGACTCCTCGGCATAGCGTGTTGTGGTAGATCTGGTCTGAACAGGGATCCCTGGCCATGACAACAGTTTTTAGATGGGTTTAGCAGTAGAAGATAAGGGTGCTTTCAGTTTTACTTAATTTTCAATTAAAGATGTTGACGAGAAGAATTTTTTGGGAGGTGATGGGGGAGAAGATAAAAAGAAACAAAGAACATGGAGGAGAAAGGAGCATCATCTTCAAGCTTGTTCAATTTCATTATTATTTGTGGTACCCACCTGACACATAGATACCTCAATCTGTACATTACCCACCTTCGCAGCTCTTTTTATCAGCTGTCAACTCATAGCCAGGCTCACAAGTGCATTTGTAGCTGCCCAGAGTGTTCTCACAGTGCTGCTCACACCCACCATTGTCCGGCAGAGAACATTCATCCATCTCTGTTAAGAGGAAACCAGAACAAGTCACACTTTTCCAACTACCCAAATCCCCTCACATTCCTCAGGCAACACTTTTGTACAGAGCGCTTTTTCTAGACAGGAGCAGAAAACACGATCTCCTGTAAAGACTTCATTATGTTCTCATTTGCCACTTGGTTTCTCGTGTTGGTTTTGTTCTTCCTGTTTATTTGTTTTTGATTCTTCATGCTCTTTAGTAACTCGAGCTAGCAGAAACCAGCCCATTATGGTGCCCACAAACACAGAGCTGTGGGAGGCCATATCCCACCAAATGCGGTGCAGCAAAGGAGAATGCATGCAAACAGTCCTTCATTTTCATGAAGACATTAGGTGCTACCCTAGACTTTGAAGTCAGGTTCTTCCAATCGATCTCAACAATGTGAGCTGACAATTTAATATACAGATGACCAGATTTACAAGCTTCTCATCATGACCCCTGATTCCATGTATGTCCCTTAATAGGGCATTTTGTTAACATTCTTATGGCAGTGCTAATCGCTTCAAGACATCTCTGGCACAATCAACCTGCGCTACCAGCTCTTGAAAGAAACTAACATGCCTTGATAAAGAAGTACTCACTGTGTCTGTAAGTAACCTGAGAAATTAAAACACGGAAATCTAGGCACTGTGAGAGTTGTCCAAGGAATGGGATGAAAAATCACAGTAGTTGCCAGTGATCTTGTAAGCACCTTTGATACAGGGCACAAGTTCAAGTAGAAAGAAATAAAGGACTTATGTAATTCAAATATTGACATTGCAGCTATTGGGTTTAATGACAATTGTAAAGAAATAAAAGAGAAACTTGACTGACTACCTCACAGCAAGTCCATCAGGTATTTTCCCAGCTGTCTTCTGCCTCTATCAAGCTACCAGGATGCTGGTAAAGAACTATGGCTTGGGCCCAGTTCTTAAGAAAAATCTGTCTTTATTCACGTCTTCCTTAAGAGGATTTCAGTTTATGAGTACATTTGTCTCCAAAAGCACTCCAAATTTTTCCCTAGAATTCTACTTACATTTTAATTTAGAACTTATGCAGAGAGCTTTTTTTTTTATTTTAATCACTCTATGTACAGTACTAGCACCTTCTTTGAAAATATCAGTATCCCCTGACATAGATAAATGGGGGTCACATTCTGTCCTGCCGTGAAACAAAAGGTATTAGTGTCTACACTAGTAATGACCCATAAAAGGAAGGCTAACTTTTTCCATGTAGACTTTCTATCTTAATTAGTAAGGTGGTGTTCATGACACAGCATCAAACCCTTCCGCACTTTCAAAGCAGTTCATGTACAGACTTGATATTGGCAGTTGTACATACAAGTCTAACAGCTTTTAACTAAAAGTAGAAACAATGGTAACTTTACTTCAGTTACTTCAGGTTAAGGGATGAGTGATCCCTAAGTTTGACCTTGCGAGGTACTAGATCACATACCTTTAAAGAAATTTGCTGCAAAGCCAGCTTTATTGACGGTTGCATCAGATGCAAACTTCATCCATACTTTATTTGACCTGGATTTGATATCTTCTGGCTTCTCATAGCCACAGAATTGACCAATCAATGGGCTGTTTTCAGTGAGACCGTCTCGGATCTCCAGGTAGTCATAAGAACATGTGTCATGCCACTCAATCTGCAAATGAAAAAGGGTGGGTTTTCAACTCACTAGCATGAGCACTCTCAATCAGGCTAGCTACCAAGTTAGACTTTGGCCAGAGATCAGCTTCGAAAGGAGGATCCCAAACAACTGGTCACAACTACCTGCTTGCCTTATTGCTGCTGTCACTCTTGCAGCTGAAATCACATTCAAACAGACACATCTCAGTTCTACTATTTCGTGGCTACTGTCCAGTGAAACACAGTCCTTGACTTTTTCCATGACAAGCTGCTTTCCCAAGAAAAGCTGTAACTAATAGAGAACAGCTACAAACAAACAGGCTCAAGAAATAGCTTTGGGGTTGCAGTCAGGAGGCAGTGGTATCAGTCCCTTCCTGGACAAGCACAGTAAATGTGCACAAGCCACAGGAACCAATGAGCTAGATAGGATTCATGTACAAACCCAGGTCCTGCTCACTTCTGTCTGTGACTTATACAACATTAGTCAGAAATAGATCATTGGGCACCTAAGAGTGTATGACACCCTATACCAACAGGAGAAAACCTTTTTGAACTTTTTAAGGCCTGTCGACCATCTTAAAATGTGATGTTTCTTTTGACAGCCACAAACATCCCGAAATCGGTCAAGTTCCAGTAACACCAATGCAAGGTTGTTTGCTTGGACTGTGACCATTCAGTTTCATTTGACCAGAGTGAAATCTTAAGTCGCTGAGTCGCCTACTTAACATTATCTGCAATTTTGTGCACCTTCCCATTCTTCCTGCTTACACTAACATGTTTTGAGAACTCGTCGTATTTGAAACTTGGCTTCAAAATCTATGAGCAAACTTCTGGTGAGGAGAAATGATGTTCTGAGCTATTCAAAAGTTTGTTTTTGATATAATTATTTACATCACTTGCTTTTTCATTTTAAAGAATCTACTGAGCTGAAACAATATCTACTCAAGTGCTTACAATGACATTTCTCACCTCAAAGGCTTGGAATGTGATTCCTATGTGAAAGCCCTCAGAAACTGTGATCTTCCAGATGCACTCTTTGGAAGGTCTGTAGTCATCTGGGTAATTGGGAGACTGGATCTGACCAGCATCTTTGTGAATTTCTCCACCACAAATAGCTTCATAAAAAACAAGAAAGAAAACCAGGAGATTGCAGACTTTTCCTTAGGTAAAAACTACTCCATAGATAGCCTTCTTCCTCATTCAAATCTGCATCAACAACACTTATTCCACAAAGACAGAATGCATGTCACAGAAGGTTTTGCAAATCTAACATTTCATCTTTGATAGTGTCTCCTGTTTCGCTGTAACGACCTCCTTACAAAATGAACTCACTTGGGACAAAGAATTTTTATGGATTTGTGTGTTTCACGCTCCAGGTCACCTCCATAACTGCTTCACACTTGCAATCAGCGACAAGGATCAAGAAAAGATGGAAGGGAAAAAAAAAAAAAAAATCCAAGCAAAAAGCCGCAAATCTAATCCAGCCACAAGATGGCGATGTTAACAAGCATGAGTTGGGCTGTCCACTGTGCGACCGCCAGGCTGACTGCTGCGCATGAAACATTAAGTTTGTACTAAATGTAAGAATGAATAAATTTAAAGACCAAGAACAGATAGCTTAATACAAAATCCAGCTTAATATAAAAATAGCAGAGATCTCAAATACAATAGCAATTCAGCATAATTTTCTGCAAGAGGGCAATGAAGCTGATGACGGGCCTGGAGCACAAGTCTTATAAGGAGCACCTGAGGGAGGTGAGATTGTTCAGTCTGGAGAAGATGAAGCTCAAGCGAGACCTTATTGCACTCTACAACTACCTGAAAGGAGGTTGTGGTGAGGTGGGGGTTGGCCTCTTCTCCTGGCTAGCTAGCGACAGGACTAGAAGGAATAGCCTCAAGTTGTGCCAGAGGAGGTTCAGGTTAGATAATAGGAAAAACTTCTCCAAGAGAGTTGTTAGGTACTGGAACAGGCTGCCCAGGGAGATGGTTGAGTCACTCTCCCTGGAGGTGTTTGAGGTGCATCTGGATGCAGAACTGAGGGACATGGTTTAGTGGGTAATCTTGGTGATAGATGGACAATTGGACTAGATGATCTCGGAGGTCTTTTCCAACCTTGATGATTATATGACTCTACGAATGAAAGATCATAGGCTAATACCTGTGTTACTCCACAGTCCAAGATACACACATATCTAAAGAAGACATATGAATGTTTTGGCTGTGCTTAAAGTCAAGCAAATGCAAAGCACTGACAGTAACTACAAGAAAGATGGCACTGCAATGACACCTGTCAGACATAACCACCTTCACACTTGGCTTCTTTCCACAATCTATTGTGTTAGCTAGGCAGGTATGAGTCTCATTACAATGTCCCAAAAATTGCTTCTAGTGGGTAACATTGGCTTGGTTATGTCTTGTGAGCTGCAGATATATAACTGTAACCTATTTAAAAGAACAGCTTCACTAGTGCAGTGTTAATTTCTTTCTTAGAGAATCTGTGCTTAGGCACAACCAAATGTAGTTGTATCTGAAATTCAGCTGCAGAGCACAATTTAGATTGTACTTCAAGTTCATATATTCACAGCTACAAGTGGTGCTAGAGATAACCTCTGCGGGAGTACTGTGTCCAGGCCTGGGGCCCCCAGCACAAGAGGATGCGGAGCTGTTGGAGCAGGTCCAGAGGAGGGCCATGAAGATGTTCAGAGGGCTGGAGCAACTCTTATGAAGAAAGGTTGAAGGAGCTGGGCTTGTTCAGCCTGGAGATGAGGAGGCTTTGGGAAGACCTCATTGCAGATTTCCAGTACTTGAAGGAAGCTTATGAGCAGGAGGGGAATTGACTTCTTATGCATCTGATAGTGATAGGACAAGGGGGAATGGCTTTGAACTAAGAAAGGGGAAAATTAGGTTAGACGTTAGAAAAAAAGTTTTTACTCAGAGTGGTGAGGCTCTGGAATAGGCTGCCCAGAAAAGCTGTAGATGCCCCATCACTGGAGGCATTCAAGGACAGGCTGTAGGGGGCTCTGGGCAGCCTGATCTTGCAGGCTACAATCCTGTCCACAGCAGAGGGCTTGGAATTGGGTGGGCTTTAAGGTTCCATCCAACCTAAGCCTTTCTATGATTCTACGACCCTTTAGAGAACTGTCTCCCCACCTAACAGGAACAGAATTGACTTTTTTTTTTTTTTTTTAATTTTTTTAATAGCCATAAAACAATCAGACAGCAAACAGTATTTTCTCTGCAACCGTTCATGTTAAAATTCAGTTGAGCGGTTAACTACATTGGAAGAGTTTTACTGCTAAATAGAAAGAACATCTGTTGACAGAGCCTGAGAAGACAATAACAATGATAAATTCAGGGCTGCCAGCAGTGTTATAGGGCAAAACCAACAGCATTTTTTCCATCTTATGAAAGAAAAGGAACAATGACTGAATAAAGAGGACACTTTCACTACATTAACTTTCTGTTATTTACTATCAAATAATTCTACATTATGTGGCTACATGCTTCTATATCTTTCCTCCCACCCATTTAAAACTTCACAGTCAAGAACTGGAACAATCCAATCCAAAAATCAGTCCTCACCTGCAGAGCTCCCAGCAAAGTTTGAATGCAGAAGAATTTGCGTGTATTCTCAGAAAAGCAGAGGACAGAGAAGCAGTGTTAAGACCCACTTTGACTTTTCAATATGTGAGGAAGAAGAGTTCAAAAGAAAAAGAGAAACTAACGGAAATGCAGAGAGCTTTTGGACAAAAATTGATAGAAAGTTAGACTTCAGGGCAGCCTTTCTTGGAAATCAAAATTACACTTACCATCTAGACACAGAACTCACAAATTATCTGAGTAAACTACCTGACAGTGGAGGAAAGAAACAAGCTATCACCTGCAGTTGAACCAGAGAGAAATTGCGATTAAGGAAGATTTTTTGAAAACTCTCCCATTTCAGCAAACAAAATATTCAGAGAGATGAGGACAATCTTATTATCTGCTCCTTTAACAGGACAAGGCTGAGCTAAGGAAAGTACTAAGAAATGGGCCACCACTGGTACAAACTGGCTTCTACCAGTCATACTCTGTACTTGCTCTCAGATTTAGCAACAGATTTCCTACCTTTTCAAAGGGAAATTGCTTACAGGAAAAGATTACATAAAAAGCTGAAGCCCTGAAGAATGCTTATACTGACAGTCAGAAGGAAAATACAAACAATCAGAGGGACGCAAAAGTTTGACCACTAGATGCACATTCCACTTTCACTTGCTCTCCCCTCAGAAATTATGTGAAGCAAGTATTGCTCATCTTTACTCAACCTCTAGGGGTCATTTATTCATCAATAGGAAATACAGAAAGTTATCCAGGGAAAATAAAGTTTTGTAAACTGACTTTGGGACATCGTTAATATTAAAAAAAACTTTCAATATAACTTCTTAATGTGGAGCATGATACCATATTAACACAGATGATGAAGAACAGAGAAGTTGCTTCCCAAGAACATTCCTTGCCTTGCTTTTTTTTTTTCTTTCAAAGTTAGAGCACATACAGTGGGTTATCCTTCAGTCATGAGAACTAAGTTGACTGGTCCACAAAAGCAATAAGTCAAAATAAAAGCCTATTAGAAACTCACTATTCTGATCACTTCTAATTCCAGCAAACTACCATAAAAGAGGAGTTACAAATCACACGGTCCAGGCAACAGCTGCTTCTCAGGAGAAATGCAAAAAAGTCAGGCAAGCTACCTCTCTCTCCGGAACAATTGTTCCTGCAGAAACCAGATATTTCTCCTGTGAAAAGGATTTTCAAGCCTCACACTGTTGTGAAATCCTCATGTGCTTTATTTGCACTTCCCCAACAGTCTTGCATTTTCTTTGCCTCCCTCTGTTAGTATCATTATTCATAAGTATACTGGACACTCAGCACTGGGTTTCCAATGTCATGCTCGCTCCTGCGGCTGCTGAAAGATGATGCATCGTTGGTACAATTACTTTCAAACTCATTACTGCTGAGAACACTGGTTCTTCCAAGAAAATGCTTGTTGTCCAAAGAACAACGAAGGCTTTTAATACATTTTAAAATCTTTATTGTCAAAAATAAGTATATGTGGAGAAGGAATGTTACTGATTTTAAGGCTCAGAGCAGCAAAGGGGAGGGGAGCCCCACGGAGGTCTTGGTGTAGCCACTTACAGAAGCTGACAGATTTGGAGGTTGTTCGGGAAGCAGCTTTAAGTGATGGTGTTCATTAGATTGAATTTGAACATGGGACCATGTCAGGAAAACGTCTATGTTGACAGAAAGGAAGAGACGCAAAAAGACTGGATGTTTAAATCAGTGGTTAAAGAAACATTTACTGTTGGAGCATCCAAGACAAAAGATATTTTTAACATTGATGCAGCCAGTGGCTTTGGATATGAATACACTTTGGAGATCAACGGAAAAAGTCTCAAGAAATAAATGGCAAACAGATCAAAACCAACCAATACTTGGGTACAGAGCTTGGGTGGTACAGACTTTAGAGTTGTTCTGGAAAAGAACACTATGGATGTGTGGTGCAATGATTAAAAAAAAAATGCAAACATCAAGTGAGTTTGTAGAAGACTGGATTGAAACTCACTTCAGTGTTGGTGACTACAGCTGTTACATTAATGCCATCAGTAGTGGAAAATGAAAGGAAAGAATTATTCATACTCTTATTGTGGATGACAGAGACATTCCATAGGCTTTAGATTAGCCTGTATTTAACTGATTGTTGTAGGACTAAGATCAGGAATTTTCAATTACTGTGGTAATTATTTTAGTAAGAGGCATTTAGATGATGTCAATTATATGCTCTAACTTTCAGTTAGCCCTGAAGCGGTCAGGCAGTTGGACTCGCTGATTGTTGTAGGTCCCTTCCAACTGAACTATTCTATTCTATATGATTCCCTGATGACTTTGGCAGCACTGCTTCTCCTCTTAAATGGTCTCAGCATCCCAGTGTCATGCAAGTTTCCAAAGTACCTGATCTACAGAAAGTCTGCCATGCTAATTTCTAATCTTCTGTAAGTAAAACTCATGAGAAACCAAAGAACAGCCTTTGCATTTGAGTTAAGCAAAAAACAAACAAAACACCAAACACCTGCATTAAGTGATATAAAACGTATGATCTGAAAAAGAATTTTAAGAATGTTAAATTACTAGAAGCAACCCCTGCAACACATGGCACTGCCAGTTAGGGTAAACAGGACCCTGGCCTATGAACGGAAGCTGCTATTCTATTCCTCATAAGAAAGAAGATATAGATCTATCTATATCACCACATCTGCTGAAACAGCCCACAAATTCTACCAATTCCCACAAAAGCAAAAGTGGGCGCTGTGTCTAACTAAACAGTGAAGCAGAACTCCTACTGATCCCATAAATCCCTGCATCCTGTTTTGACTGCTCCATACAATGTGACACTTTTCTAGCTAAAGGCTGTACCTTCATAGACCACAAAGAAGCCTTTGCCCAGGATGTTACTGCTGCTCCGGAACTCGATCCACAGCCTGCTGTCCGTGGAGATTACTGGTTCAGGGATCTTGTCACCACAAAATCTACCTAGAAGGCAGGAAAGAGATGATCAAGATCGCCAGGCTGACTGGTAGCACAGCTACTGGTAGCAGGCACCTGTGGTTCCAGGAAGCAAAGACAGTCTGTGGTTAACGGAGCAGTGCTTGTGTAAAACACCCTTTCACTCCCACCACTTCTGCTTTTGAATGAGTTCCTCTTTTTTTCCCCATTAATTCATATTCTCTTCAATTATTAAACTGATAAAGATTTCCTTCAGCTGGGAACAGAATCCAGTAGCCACAGATGCAACCTTTGTTGCCCCTGTAAATTCAAAGTAGTTTCTGTTTTGATTGCATCCTTGGGAAAACAAGCTGACAATGGTGGGGAACCATCCCCTGTCCTTTTGGAAATGGGACATTAGGGGATGTCCTTTCCACCCGCTAAGCCTTGGAAACTCCTTCAGTTTTTTGCACCCAAAAGCAAAATTGTCCAAGTCAAATAGACAATTTGGCTAAAATAGCCATGCCCATATTGATAAGACAATTATGCAGATTCCTCACAGCACCATCTAACACAGCTCATCCTGTTGCTGGTGCTAAAAATCCCTTATCTCATCTTCTGGTCCTATGACCCTAGAAAACCTACCTCTTTCTGGTTAAGCCTTTGTAGTCATTCGGTCTCTTTCAGACTCAGTAGATTTGTGACCAAGAACCCTTTTTGTTCACCCTGCCACAAGCTCTCTGGTATGCATCAGCACTGATAAATACCTGAATCCTGCCAGCAGTGGAGAATCCTGAAAACAGAACAGCTGCAGAAGGCATCTGCCAGAGCAGCCCGAACAACTTCAAGAATCCTATCTCCATTCTGATGCTCCTCCACTTGTCCCTTCAACAGGCTCCTCAGGGAAACAGAGCAAACAATCTGTACAGAGAGCACCTACTGCAAACACGGTTCTCCACTTCAGGTGACACCAGCAGGGCTATATGCTAGAGGCCATGGCATCTCATCCAACAGAATCTCCAGTAGGAACTTGACAGAGGCAGAGAGCAATTATTCAGGTTGAAATTCAATCACAACAGTGGTGATAGGGAACCTGATCCTGGCCTTGTGAAACCAGACAATAGCTTCTTTGAACACTCTCCACTGAATGAAAAGCTGGTTAAGTTAATGGCTTACTGGCAAGAGAGTACCTTTGTCTCCATTGGCAGGCTGCATTAGTGGTTCCCTGCACCAGATAAAGAAACAGATAATTTGAGTCCCATTGACTGACAGACAGAGAAGGCTGCTACTTTCTCATGTACATGGAGCAGAGTGCTTGGCATGAATCCTGTGCATTAAAAGCCAAGAGGCCCCCTGCATAGTCCTCTGGCTACAATCAGCAGTTGCAACTTTTGGCACTGCCCAACCCATCTTTACCACTTGGCAGCCTCAGGAAGCTCATGACCTTCAAGGATGCAAGAGTTCTGCCCCTGTGGCAGTCCAATAAAGACAAATGAGAATACATGGAAAGTGAGTTGTGAATTTCACTTCTCTACAATGACAATTTCACCTCCAACATTTTTCTCTTGTGGAGTTCCTCATTCAGATATTAGTCCAGGACCAAGGTAGACTTGGCTGTTCTATCCTGAGCCCCTATGTCCCAAAGCTGTTTAGCATTGTTTGGGCAGTGTGACACAGGCCTACAGCCTAACAATAGCATCTCCCATCTCTGTTCCCAAAAGGGATACTAACAAACAGCATCAGTGCTGCAAAGCTCTTTCCTCTAGGGTCACTGAGCAACTGCCTCCTGGATTTAGACTTGCAGTTTGACAAGGGTGTCAAGGAGAGGAAACACAGATGAGGAACCAGAATGAGCAAACTCCTCAGAGCGTGATAAAGGGCCCATTCATAAAAAGTTATACATTTAAAGGCTGGGTTTTCACACACTTCCCTGGGAAAATATGCAGTGCACATGTATTTTTTTTTTCTCTGCAAGAAGTCCACGCTTTCACAATTCACACTAATCCCCTTCCCCGCCCCCTGCTGAATTGCCGTCTGTCTGCCTCTTCCGAGCTAATTTCATGGGCTCAGACCCTTGTGGGAGCCTCTTCAAGCAGTGTCTCATTCCAGATGGAAACACTCACAAGTCCACCTGCATGAAGGTGACAAGGAGGTGGCTTGGCTTCTGAAATGCCTTCAAATTAACTCGGTGGAAAAAATATCAAGGACCTAAGTTACAGCTGCTGGAGCAACATTACCTGATGTATGTGCAGCAGAAAACAATAGCTGCTGCCAACCCCAAAACAGGCAGGAAGCAATAAAAACAGCTGCCAACTCCACACTGAAACACAGGCTCACAGAAACCTCTAGAGAACAGTACAGTTCCAAACTAAGAACTTCATCCTGTATTAGAGCTGAAATTTCCCATGAGGCTAAGGTGAGCTTGGCACCTAAAGTTCCATTGCCCCACTGACCTCACACTATCCCAGATACGTGCTGCAGCCTGGGCACAGCAGCTCTAGGGCAGCCCATGATGCTACATAAGCTGATTTCTTCTTTCCTTTCAGGCAGAAGTAGGTGTTTACATGTAAGGACAATGAGGTCAGGAGACAGGGTCAGGATCAGAGCCAGTGGCAAAGCTGAGAAAAGCAGGTGAGGATTCTGAATATCCACTCAGGGTGGCTGAAGACTTGCAGTTATGATAGTAGAATGCAGAGGAATGAATATGGAGGACAAAGAATGGGAGCAGCACTTTTTGAGATCTTTGGGAGCAGTAGAAAAGTCCTTGCACAGTTTGATATCCCAGGCATGGTCAGCAATTCTTGGGCCCAGAGGCAAGTTCCCTGCTTGAAGTACAGAGGCTCAAAGTATGGACTGCTGTGTCTGGAACAGGCTGCACAGAGAAGCTGTGGATGCTTCAACCCTGGAGTGTTCAAGGCAAGTTTGGATGAGGCTTTGTGCAACTAGTGGAACGTGGTTGTAACTAGATAATCTTTAAGGTCCCTTCCAACTCAAAGCATTCTAAGATTCTGTGATACATCTTCTCAAGGAGGAATAACGTCAGGAACTTTGGCCAGGAGCTGTATGTCTTCTTCATTCTGACTGCCTGATAGTTCCACTCAGATCTTATGAAAAAGCAATTATAAAGCTTCAGAGACCAAACTTCTAACCCCAACCATGCCCCTCATTCACTTCCCTCTCTGCCCCAGTTCTCAAGCTAGAAAAGGAAGGAATAAAGTGTTGGAGCATTGATCATTTGGTGTGAATGTAACATTCTGACATCTCCGATGTTAATGCATGGCCAGCGCACTGCCTGGATGTAGGCCTCTTTCAGGTAAAGAAAGTTGTTTTATTTTTAAGATGTTGCGTTTTTTCATTTGTTTGTTCCCCCCTCCTCACCCCAAATAAGCTTCAAAAACACTAAAAATGCAATTAAGATTCAACAGCTACTCACCTAGTAGGGGAGCCTTCCTCCAGTAGCCATCACGCACCTCCACATAATCATACCAGCAAAGGCGACTTTTAAATAGATCCATTGATGTGAAGTTCAACATAATCTGAAAGGATAGAGTACATGCTTCCTTTTGGAATGGGAACTACTTCAAAATCAAGACTCTACAGACTACCTGCTTCATCTCTGCTACGGTGTTGCATAAGTGAGTATGCAGGAAAAGACAGTTGGACAACTGCTTGGATTTTTGAATCATTTTTCCTCAAAAACAGGAAGGCTTCTCAAGGAATTTTAATTATACTATACAGTACCTGTCAGAAAACAGTATTTTAATATCCATTCTGTTATTCACGTAGTAACAGCTCCTCAGTTACTAAAAAGCCCCTTGTTAATAAATAAATAAATAAATAAAAATAGAATCCTTAGCTTTGATTAACACGTTACAGAGACACATTTCCCCAAAATACAGATGCTTGGGATTTATTTCCTTATATAAATGTCTCCAGCAAGAATCATTTCCACATTCTGACGCTTGCACTCACACATTGTGTTCAAAGGCTCTACAGAGCAGAGTTCAGCAAGAAAATGTTATCCTGTTGGTCTCCTTCTCCTACAACAAGGATTACAGGCTTTGCTCTGGGCCTATGGAAGTCACTGGATGGATATACTTGTGGCATTTTTGTCCTTGCAAGATTTAACCCATATACTAATTTACACATATTGTCTGCCACAGAAATTGTTTCAAAACCTGGACTGTTCTTGGTACCTCATCCCCCTTGCAAAGCTCTCCCTGAAGCCAATGGCAGGAGCTCAGTACAACATTGGACTAGGCCTGCAGGTGACAGAACTGAGTTCAAGAGCAAGATAAGTGCTGCAAAACAAGTGAGCTCTGCTTTCCTTTGCTCGTTCAAGTCTCAGTGCTAAGAGTGTGTTCAGGGTGGTCCTCAGCAAAACTGTTCTGCCGAGGAGCTCCCAAGCCAGGCCGTGCATTATCGCAGCCTGGTACATGAAAGGCCTGAAGGGCTAGCATTAGTGGATTAAGGAAAGATTTTGTTTCCACAGGAGGATCAATAAAACAAAAGGAGCTGGAAAGCGGACAGAGCAGCTGATTGATGCACAGCAGGGCTCAGCATTTCAAGGCCGGGAGCAGGGGTTCCCTGACAGAGGCTTTATGCACACATGACAGGGGCAGGCCACTGATGTCACTCACAACTCGTCAGCTCCCTTCAGGACTCTATCTTGCTGGCACATTTTATATAACTCATCTGACCAGCACTTGGTTTGAAAGATGATTTCCTCAGCTATCAGCTTGATCTGAGCTAGCAAGCTGAGTAGCTGAGGAAACTGTCCAGGCAGGGTTTATCTGTGAAATGAGAGGAATGATCAGAAATCAATCCACAGCCCAGACCTGCAAGAGGGTTCTATTCCAGCATTCTCTCTTCTCAGGATCACATATTCCTGATCCCATCTCTGGGAGGACACACTCATTCCTGCACTCCAGGCAAGCAGAGATCTGCAGGACAATCTTTTGGCAGCTGCTAACACTATCACCACAGGCAAAAACTCATGTAAGGGAAGTGAAGAGTACACTTTGCCCTCATACAGCACCTACCTTCTCTCCTGGGGTCACTGAGATTCTCCAGACACAGTGGGAATATGAGGGATAGCTATTTGGAAAGCCAGGGGCTGAGAAATTCCCTGTGGAGTCCTGCAAGGTGTCTCCACAAGCTGTGAGAGAGGAGGAGGGAAGAAACAAAAATCAGCAACCAGGAGTGACTCTAGAGGATATTGGGGTCTAACAAAATGTTTGCACATGGTTGCTACGTGCAGGCTGGTGGCTTGTACTCTAAAGGTGTTCATTCATGGTATTGGCACAAGGTCAGCTATCACTTGAGACCTCACCAAACGGTGTGATGTGAAATCTTTCAAGATTCCTGGGACAGATTATCAGTGCAAGGACACAAGGGAAATAGCTTTTAAAAAGGCACACTTCTTCCTTCATCTTCTTTCCACACATCGGTACTTTCAAGGTTTCGGTCCTACTGAAGAATATCTCATCCACTGATAAAATAAAAAATGTTAGCCCATCTCACCTTGCAACCTCAGGACTGCTGCCAGCAAATCTGTTTTCTTTTCTCAGTACTTCTTAGTGAAGTTCTGTGTAGTTACTAGTAAGTGCCTTGGGTTAAAACACTGTAACAAAAGCAAGGCAAGCCCCACTGACCCCACAACTTTAGCTGTGAGGCATCTACCCTGATGTCACGCTGTGCAGGATAAAATATGAACATTGCAGCTCATTTGGCTCTCCACCTTCCTATTTGTGTCCTGCTGCAGTTGGTGAAATGTAGATCCCAGTGTGACTTTTGGTAAGCAAATAGTTTACATGTGCGCTTTTAAGAAATTTCCAAGATATAGCAAAGCAGCAACTACTGTGGTTCCCATTCTCTGAGGCAGGAGGACTTCACTGGAATGAGGAACAACCATGTATATGTCCAGAGTAGCTGACCAGCTAGGTTGCAGAATCACACGTATCAAAGCTCCTATTCTCATCCTTGAGAATACTCACTAGACACATGCAAATATCAATCCCAAGGAGGGGACCTTGGCTTGCCTGTTTTCAGGTTATTTTTCTAATGTCATAACGCACTGACATTACAAAGCTCCCCTTGACCTGCAAATTGGTTTCCTCAGTGATGGTAAGGCAGCTTCCAAAAATCCCTTGTAAAGCAGCAGTGCTTTGAAAGATCTGACAAAACTGAACATCTGGCTCCCTTTCTCATGGAAATGCCAGAGGATGTTTCTCTGCCTGATACTATCACACACTCACTAATTTTTCAGGCACAATCACTATTAGATGGGCGGGTAGGAAGCTGGAGGTGAAAAGAGACCAGTCCTATTCAAAAAGTTTAATATCTTCAAAAAGGGGAGAGGGAGTCACATAGACCAGAATTTCTTAATTTCCCTGAAGTAGCTTGACCCACAGTTTGACAGGTCAGACTAGATGAACAATAGGCAGGGACACAAAAAGAGTTTTTTGCTCAACCAACCAGCTCCTAGGGGTGCTCTGGAAGGTAGATCACTACTAGGAACAAGTTGTGCATATTTTGAGCTAGCATTGTCTCTGGCAGAGCAATTCCACTCAGGAAAGACAAAGGTACTTAAAACTACTAAAAAGAAGCACCATTGAGGAAAATGGGCAGGAAAATACACACATCTGCCCTAGAGGAATGGAGCAAATAAATGAGAATTCAAAAACTTCCACATTGCTGCTCCCTCAAACAGTTTTGAGCCCTAAGAACTCCCCTTACCATTACGCAGCTACAAAGGAGCATTGCACAGGAAGTTTTAGTTTCAAAGTACTCTGCAGTAATAGCTAATCTCTCCTCCAGACTCTCCCAGCATGCTTGGCAGGTGATGTCATTTCTATTCTTCAGGTGGGCAGAGCTGCTGGTGGTAAAAGGTGTTGGCCTGCATGCATTGGAGAAGAAATCTGGACGTTGCACATACACACTTTTTTCTTTCCACCTCTTGCAAAGATTCATTGCTTTGTTATCTGTGGCACAGTCTGTTGGGATCTAATTTCAGCTCCCAAGATGCTCCTAGGACTCTCAATCAGGAAAAACATGGTACTGCAGCAGATAAATATCTCAAAGAAGCTGAATTCCAGTCATATGTATTCTGAGAGCAGCAAGCCATTCTTCAGCTGATCCTCTGGTATTGCCATTGGTTAATACATGGACTGGAATGGCCACCAGCTAAGGATTGTTCTAGGAATGGCAACATCTGGCAAGGTGTCCCAGTCCAAAACTCACAAAGGTAGACAAATGATCTTTTTCTCTGCTCAAAAATCTATCTAAACAAAGTTGCCCCCCATGAGATTATAAAGAAACTGGTAACACACACTACCTTACCACAGTGGCATAGGATAAAGAAGATGCCATGCTCAGCTGAACCACGGGAAGGTTTCCAACAGCCCTGACCTAGTTCTCCTAAATGTAACTGACACAGTAACTGACGAGAATGCATAATTATGGAGGAGGTACTAATGTATTTACTAACAAACACTACTCTGCTAAAGCATCATGAAAGGAGACCTAGCTAACTGTCTAAATGTTGCAAAGGAGACTCTCCATGTATGGTGGGAGAGGCTGGCCTTTCAGAGAAGAGTATGGCGAATGCCTGCACATGTAGGAGAACACAGTATCTTGCAGAGGACACCAAAAAGCAGTATAAAATTATTCCATTTAGTATCAAATAAGCCAATAGGTACAATAAGGCTAGGGTTTGGTGCTTCTGGCATCCAAGAAACTGAGCTGAGGTGGTTTTCACACATGGTGAACAAGTTGCTGCAAAGCTAAGCTACTAGAAAGGAACAGAGGTGAAAATCAAAGCAGAAGAGAAAAATACTTCAAAACTCATTTGCAAATGAATTTGAGAGACAGGCATTTACTGCTCATCAGGTTATTGCTACATTTTTTCGAAACTGCACAGGGAACTGGATGGGATGACATAATGGAGGACCATTCTCAATGTAATGTTTAACGATCCCTGTGCAGTTAGAAGAGCCACACAGATCTTCTTCCTTTAGCATCAGACAAGACAGCGGGACAGACTGCTTTAAAGTCTTCTGTAGTTAATACATTCGTCCAATCCTCAACTATGGAGCCTATCAAAACTAGCATTTACTGCTATGCAGCAAAATGCGTCTTTCAGAAATACCTCCAGTAAATTTCCTCTGGTTTCCTCTGGCTTGGCACTAACTTAAATCAAGCAGGTATAAGCTTTGGGAATTAAGAGCAATTTAAAGCAGCAGGGTTTTAGAATGGAAAAGCTAAGACAGCCCTAAATGTAGCAGCTACAAGTCTAATGAGTTGGAGAGTCATATCTCTTAGAATAGACAGCAGTCATTCTGGTTCATACCACTGCACACTTTTAGGTCTTCTTACATAATTCTAGTTCTTTTTGTGGAAGTTCTTAAACTGAAACCATTTGCCATTGAACTTCTGGATTATGTGGTTGTGTTTCACCTAAAAATCCTCATCTTGACTACTGAACAAAGTTTCCTTAATGAAAATTCTCAGTCAGATCCTGCTAGAACATACAACTGAAGTCCTCTGGTTTTAAACTCCTGAGCTTTGAACTCCTGAGCTTTGCATTTTGCAGACTTTTTTCCAAGCTACAGATTCAAATTGCAGCTGCAGTATCTATTTCATCAAAAATACTGCACCCCTCTTCAAATTCAACTTGTGTATAATTTTTTTCGCAAAATAAAAACAAAATAGATATTTGAAGAAAATTGGTTTCATAGGCTTAAAGCTCTGATCATTCTGCTGCCAAGTATTTTCTGAACTGCAATAACCCCCGCTTAGTTTTGTGGAAAAAAACCTGAGTACAAAAGTTTTACTTTGCAAGTAGAAAACTTGAGACTCAGAAGGGTCCTCATTTAAAAAGAAAAAAAAAAAAAAAGTTGCTTTGTAGCTTTTAATTTGACTTTAACCTCAAGCCAAAAGTAACTTTTCAGTTTGCCTCATGAAGTCTGAATCTGTACTCAATGCTTCCAGCTAAATGAATGAAAAGTCTGACTGGATTAAGTCTGACTCAAACAGTGCAAGACATCTCTAATTATTATTTTTTTTCAAGTATTCAAACAACCACTCCCTAAAGTAAACAGAGACAATTTTCTTAGAACTACCTCTTTGAGAAGATAATTTTCTCAGAACTACATCTCAAACTAGATGTTTGAGAAAACTATGAATTATATAAAGAAAAAATAGTTAGATAGGACTAGCACACCTAAAAAAGTTATACTCCTGACTATAAACTAAAAAGTGATTCCCAGACATCATGGACCCTGAAGTACTGCGGATCCTCCAAATTTATTCTAGATCCTTATGAACTCATACTCTCTGACCTGTACAGGGATACAGAGGAGGATTTGTACACCGGCTATAGACCATTTGCCATAGTTTTGTGAATGGCTCACAGTGCTACCCAGCTGCTCACTTAAGATGTGACCATATACTGGTAAAATCTCGCTCTCCTCCCCACCTTCTCCCCTCTTCCTGTGACATGCTTATTCCAAGTAGATTAATCTCTTGTTCTGTTTAGTATACACTAGGAAAGGTTTATGATCAAGTAAGGCCACTCTCAATCAGATCAGTGTGTTGGTCAGACTCACCCATTTAGATAAACGCCTGGGCCATGCTTGCAAAAGTCCTTTTTTCCCCTCCCTGCATTATTACAAATGTTAGAGACATTCTGCTAAACCAGGGCAACTCTCTATTATCCAGCATCTTCTCATGGATGTTTCACTACCAGCAGAAACTCAGTGCTTGTTACATTTCCTCCCTCCTAGTATCACATCTTCCAGGCTATCTCCATTCTCAGTTGCTGCAATCCATGACACTGGTGCTAGATAGGGTGCCATCATTTCTTGAAGCCTCTATTTATATCCTCATATTCCACCTGTCCTTAAGTCTGGCTAATTTCTTCTCTGAAATCCGTTTTTATTTATTAATATGTTTGGCTAAAACTATTGCATAAACTTCTACTGTCTAACATTTCCAATTTAAAATGATCCTTTTATTCTGATGGATAAACTTAGTCTCCAAATCATATCTGTGATGCCAATGTTCTTTTTGCTAATCTTTGCAGACTCTGGATAAAGCAAGATTCCAACTATCAGTCTTTAGTAGTCACAGATAATTAGATGGGTTCTCTATGAAAGCTCTTCCCAGTCTATCACCTCTTTTGCAACAGAAGGAGGGATATAACCCTCTCCTGAGCAGCCCAAAGCATCCACTTCCAGCAAGTGTTTGTTTCACACAACAGCATCTTTGAGCTTTCTTCTATGTTTTTCCTAAAGCTTTAGTGCGACATACCATAGTCACTTGTGGTTTCATCAAAGCTCTCCCTTTGGACAACACCTAAATAAAAAAGCTCAACAAAATTTTGATGGTTGGTGCGCAGAGGCCCCAGCCTACCAGATAACCCTCTGCCACTTTGCTTACTCTTAGTCCCCAGCTGTCTGGGGTCTTACATATCAATTTCATTTTTCACAAACAGAGCTTCTACCCTTAATTCTAGACAGAGTATTTATATGAAAACACCAGCAAAAGACAAATCTTGCCCTAGTCCCTCTCCCCAACCCACTCTACAGCTTTTCTTATGAAGTTTCAGTAGAGAACACTGGACAAAACTAAAGCCCTAACCAAACAGGAATATGGGCGAAGTACTAACAGGAGACACATGTTAGGCAAATTCAGTTCTCCCACAGATTCAGCTTAAAGCATTTGATGGCCTACATTTCCTGAGTCATTTCATCAAAGAGGCTGTTAAGACACTCTTGATTTTCAGTGCTTTTCAGTTAAACCATGTGTCTACAGTAAAGTTGCAGCCCTTCCCGTAAGCCATATTTACCTGGGCACTTGTACAACTTCCTTGCCTGAGCGATGTCTCCCTGACTCAGGCGAATACGCTGACCAATAGTTGGCCGGACTCCATTATCATCACGACGGGGAAGGATGGTGTCGAGGAAAACCCCTCTAAAGGGAAGATCAGAGAGACAAAAAAAAAAATACAGGGGAAAGAATTTAATCTGCTTAAAAAAACTAGAATCAACTCTCGCAAAGGAGGGACTTTTTTCCGTGGTAGGAAAATTCCTGATTTGCACTAAAAGCCATGCTTACAAGCCCTGAGGTAAGTCCATCAAATTTTAATTGACAAATTCAAGTTGGCACTCTACATGCCAGCTGCATGCTTCAGTCTGAATTTATTTACGTATCAAAAATAAATCCTCTAATTCTAGGAGGAAAATGAACACAGAGACAGGTTAGTTTGCTCATGTTAAATTTTCAGTCCTCCTCAGAAGTTCAGAAAAGAACTTCACATTTGGCAGGGACATACTTCTGTGGCCAGTGGAGTGCTTTCTGCTGATTTCTAGGTTCAGAGAAGACTGACAAAGTTTAATAGAGTAACCACCATTTGCACATATTAACCTTTCATTCTTTTGACCATTCTAGCCCTCACAACTGCACATACACAGCCCCCAGATTCCTGCACATTGTATACATCTAGAGTATTGCTCATACCATGCAGACAGCCCACAACTTCAATTTACCCTATGATCATTTACTACCTGCCAAACACATTTTCTCCTAGACATATGTTACCTAGGCTGGAGCAGTAAGATTTCAGGGATCTTTTTCTTTTTTTTTTTTTGTTGTTGTTGTTGTTGAGTGTTAGAGCACCAATACGTTGGCTCACAAAGTAATAAAAATCAATCAGACATCATTAAATAGAGCGGTTCAGGCAATATAACACCAGAACTGTTCTCGACTAAGATACCTAACCTCTTCTCCAAGAAGTAGGAAGAGAACCCAAGAATATGGGATACTCCATTCTAGGTAGATGGGGGGAGAGCAGTGGATGTTATCTACCCTGACTTCAGCAAGGCTTTTGATGCTGTCTCCCATGACATCCTGATAATGAAGCTGAGGAAGTGCGGGATAGATGAGTGGATGGTGAGGTGGGTTGAGAACTGGCTGACTGGCAGAGCTCAGAGGGTGGTGATCAGCAGTGCAGAGTTCAATTGGAGACCTGTAACTAGTGGAGTTCCCCAGGGGTTGGTGCTCGGTCCCGTCTTGTTCAATATCTTCATCAACGACCTTGATGAGGGCACAGTGTCCACCCTCAGCAAGTTCGCTGACGGTACAAAGCTGGGAGGAGTGGCTGACATGTCAGAAGGCTGTGCTGCCACTCAGCAAGACCTGGACAGGCTGGAGAGATGGGCAGTAAGAAATCTTATGAGGTTTAACAAAAGCAAGTGTAGAGTCCTGCACGTGGAGAGGAACAACCACATGCCCCAGTACAGGTTGGGGGATGACCTGCTGGGGATGAGCTCTGCAGAGAGAGACCTGGGGATCCTGGTTGACAACAGGTTGGCCATGAGCCAGCAGTGAGCCCTCATGGTCAAGAAGGCCAACAGGATCCTGGNACTTCACGGGGTGGGTGACGGAGCACTGGAACAGGCTGCCTACAGAGGTTGTGGAGTCTCCTTCCCTGGAGATATTCAAGACCCATATGGATGCCTACCTATGCAACCTGCACTAGGGAGCCTGCTTTGGCGGAGGGGTTGGACTTGATTATCTCTAGAGGTCCCTTCCAACCCCTGAAGTTCTGTGATTCTGTGATTCTCCTGCTGTCCAGGCATGGGCAGAGAATGCACTAGTTGCCCAAAGCAATGGCAAGTCAAGCACAATCCACCACTGCTATCAGCTAAGAATAACAGAGTTTGAGCAGAGGTGTTCTCAAAAGACATTAGCAGCTGCATAGCGCCATGAATATGTTATGCAAACATCATGAAATTATCAACTAGTCTTGAGAAATGCAGATCATTCACTGTCCTATCTGAGAGCAATAGATACAGGTGCTTTAACCATCACTCAGGGAAGCAGATATTCAAGGCAGATTAAGTACTCAACTTCAGACAGCTACATTTTGTCCCTACGCTCCATATCTCCATCTACAGAAGAGAAGCAACGTAACCCTATTTCACACAGTACAATCTGAGGAGAGTGTAAGTGCGATGTGCATACATCTTACATAGGATTCAGATGGTGGGTTGCAAATACATCAATAAGATGCCCCTTGCCTTGCAGACAGTGCTACCTGCATCCTGACTCGAACAGGAGCCTCAAAGAAAAGCAGAGCCATGTGTTCTAACTTCAGGAAGTGCCGGCACACTTACTAACAAGAGGCTGACTGAACTAAGGTAAACCACTGTTTGCTTAGGAGTCTGTAGAGGTTTTAAACTTTATTGCTAAACTGCCACTTGTAGGTCTTTACAGTAATGATAAAAATTGTTTTATGAGATGGCAAAATTCAATGTAATTTACTTCCATGTTTGTAAAGAATGCACCAGAAAATATAAAGCGTGCAGCCATACTTTGCAAAACAGGCAGCTTTCTGACACAGACAGAAGTTCTCAGGGTAAAAACTTGTTCCTGGTGTCATTACAGCTTCTTATGCTACTCTTCTTACCAACCACAGAGGCAAGTGAGAAATATGTTTCTCTGAACAGAAAACTAGAAGTGACCTCTGCAGCAATTCTCAAAAGCACCACTGAAAGTACTTTCCATTGCTAGGGATCATTGTGTCTCAGAAAAACTGTACCTTTCTGTCCTGGGCACAAAATTTAGAATAAAAACATCCTAGGATTGGCAGCACTGTTTAACCATGTCAAACACCATATGATTTGTTATCATAGGTATTCACCAGGACTTATAAGCAACAGAGTTGTGCTGACTGCTATGAAAGAGTTGCTTCAAGACAATGAGTCACAGACAAAGTGTTAGAGCCTCTTGCACCATGTGATTCATAATTCCTTCATCTTGTCCTCATCCATACAGTGTTCTCTCCACTGGTGGGGTGCTCATACCATCTTTTTCCTAAGTGGAATTTCTGCAGTCTGCTGATGTATTAACACACCTGCTACAGTCCCTTCCTTAGCAAGGTCATGCAGGAACTCTCTCCCACATCTAGCCACTAGTCATAATGAACTGCTCTGGAACTTAGTATCTTCATGGGTCCTATGCCTTTGTTAGTTGCAATTGGCCATCACCTGCAAAATTCAGTGTGGTGAGGAGACATGCACACATTCACAAATCTATATCCATGCTCATTGGTCAAAGTAAGCATAATTCCTTAAGGGCAGTAGATCTCAAGACATGTTTTGGTAAAGTGAAAGCCTGTTCCCAGCACTGCCTCTTTACCCTGAAAGCACAATCAGCCCACAGATGCACTTAGAGCTCAGTTCAAATACTGCACAAAGACTGCTATTGGGGTGAGGGTGGGTCATAGAGACAAAAGACTTAAAGAAAACAGATTTAAAAATCCTATTAAGCACCAATTTAAATTTAGAAGGACTCTTGCCATTTTTATCCCTTTCTGGCCCAGCAGTGTTCTGAAGGACCCTGGTTTTCAAGAGAGACAGACTAAAAGGCATCCACAATATAAATGGCAGTAATAACTTAATCCTGCTTTTGTGCAAGACAATTCCACCCATTTAGAGTCCAGCAAATGCTGGGTGGGTCCAGCAGATGCGTCAAGGGAAGAAAAATTGTTTGCTTTGGGTATCTGATCCAAAGAAATCTGTGAAGGCTGCAAAGCATCCTTGGCTACCTACCATCTCCCCCTGCCAGAAAAAGCAGCACTTCAGCTAGTTCGATAATTTTCTCCTGCTTGATGCAAAGTTTCAGAAACAAAAGCACAGAACAATAGGTTTAGTACTCCCATACAGCTGGCAAATAGGAAAATTTTAAAAGCTCCAAATATGCATTTAATTTTAGCAATAAAAAAGATCTTGAGAATGAATATTTGAGCTCTGCCTCTTATTTCCTTTACTTTGGGTAAGTAGTGAAGGAAAGCTCCTATTCTATTTATGAAAAAACCTTCAAATAATGTAGCAAAATGGAGTGGGCCTTCCAGTAGCTCTCATTCCTAATCCAGGACTCAAATATGTATGCTCATTTCACCTTTCTATATGCACCTTTCTGAGCTCTCTGCTCAGAAAATGGGACTCCATCTGGAGAGATGAGATGGGAGTCAAGAGCAAATAGCCCACACAGAAATAGGCCAATTAGTTGGGACAGGAATGGGACTGAAAAATTCTCCATGAGGAAACCCAATAACATTGAATCACAAACCTGCAAAAGCTATGATCTAAAGCACAGACACAAATGGTTAAAAAAAATCCATGCAATTAAAAATAATGAACTAGAGTTTCAATTCCTTGGTAAAGTTGCTGGGGACTCAGAGGGCAATATTGTGTCTCTAAACCATGAGCTGCACCACCATTAAATTCAAAGCCAATGTTAGCATTATCCCCCTCGCAGGAGGGCAGATACACACACTCTGATTGTGAAAGTTGCAAAACACGTTGATACGGCTTTAGAAAGACTCTGAGATTATCAGCAGCAGATGAAAATAGTAGACAGGGCAAAACAGTAGTTCACCACACTTCTTTTCATGCACCTTGCTTTTTCAATCATTTTCTAAGCTTTGCAATGCATTAGAGCTCAGTGCAACTGCCACATATCTCTGTAATAGACCACAGGTCTCCTTCTAGGCTCCACACATCCCACATAGCTAATGATAACAGCTAAAAACAGTTTTTGGTTTCAAACTAAAAGAGGAAATATTTAGACTGGATACAGGTAGAGAAGCACTGAAACAATTTGCCCATAGATGAGGTGGATGCCCCGTCCCTGGAGACATTCAAGGTCAGGCTGAACCAGGCTCTGAGCAACCCGATCTAGCTGCAGATGTCTCTGTTGCAGCGGAGTTGGACTAGATGACCTTTAAAGGTCCCTTCCTACTCAAACAATTCTGTGATTCTAAAAACAGTCCTGAAGACAGATAATCTATGATTCTTACCTGGAGAATGTGTTCCTAGCATAGTGCATGATGCTGTCAAAGTCATAGGTCTCTCCCAGTGAGTTCACTTCCCCAGCTTCCATCTTTAAAAAGTTGTACTCCTGACCTGTGATGTCAAACAAAGGGAAAAAACCAAATCACTTAAAAAAAAAAAATCCTTCCAGTTCCAGGAGTCTGGAATTAAAGGTATATTTTACATTCCAACAACTCAATTTGGACATCCCAAATCTCCATTCACCTAAGTATTTTGGCCCTTACTCTAGGCAAGGACTAGCAATATTTTTTCTTCACCATCCCAGCTCATAGACCACTAGGGTTTTGAACAAATCCAGCAAGGAAGATTTCCACCCACCCAAAAGCCAAGTGAAATAAGAAGTGCTATCTTACCTTGCTGTATGTTCTCTCTGATGATTGTGACATGCTGGTCTCTGTCAGGTCGTGTGTGTTCATGCCAGAAACCCACAACATGACCCAGCTCATGAGCCACAATTCCAAACTTGTCACAGTTCTTTCCAATGGATATGGCCTGAGGGCCCCCTCCTCGGCGACCCACATATGAGCAGCACCTGGAAAATAAAACCCACAAACCCATGCAGCTCAGTGAATTGGGAAAGTCTGAGATAGAGGAAAGCCTGAGGTCTTATACACTGTATGTACTTACGTGCCTAAGGGTGTATGAGTATATATGTATGCACACATACATAAGTGTATACACACACACCCATATATGTGTATGTATACACATAGGTGTATGTGTCTGTATGCAGAAAGAAAATAAATAACTGCGTTCTGTAAAAATACATGCATACACTTAAGAGTTATCCCAGAAAGAATCCAGAACAGACAGATTCTCCCATTGGTGTATTCTGACCAGAGCTAGACTTACAAAGCCATTTCTGATGAAAGAGATGTTTGCAACACAGATAGCTGCAGACACTGTGTGTATCACTTACCCACATGTTCTGTACGTGAACACAATGAAACTCTCTTCATCAGTTCTCTCCACGAATGTCACACAAGTGTGCTTCTCCCAGTGTCTCATAGCTTGTTTAAAGATAGCTCTTTGGGTTCCTGAAAAAGAAATCCAAGAATAGCAAACAGTGAAGGCCTGACATTCAAGAAAATCTCTAATGGACATTATATAGGCAAGAGGACAGTCAATCTTTTCAATAATCAACCCTATACCTACAGGAATCTGGGACCATCTTCCTACTTTAGCACTAACTTACTATATCATACTTTTATCTCCCAGTGTCTGATGAATAAATGGCTCTAATTAAACAGGTATCAGACCTGGTTATAGCACAGCAATGCTTCCGCATATAAGAAATGTCACCTCACCAGGTAAAGGTTACGCTGGCATTGCTGCTTGGTGTTCTGATCTGTGCACCAGCTACTCAGTGGCACACCAGATTTGCTCATATGCTGCAAGACAAAATGACCACACAGCTTTCAAGGTCCAGGAATCTCACATAAATGCTACACATGCTCCACAAAACTAAGGAAAAACTACTGCCAGATAGCTTATCTTTAAAATTAGAAGCAAAAACTGCATTGTAGCTAGAGACAGAGTGATCTTAAGGATGTGTAAGAAGGCATAGAGATACACTGCCGGTCTGTGGTTGAACTCAGAAACAGCTCAGGATGTGATTAGAGAGACACCTGAGAAGTAGAGTAGTATGTCTTGTTCACACTAGTAAGAAGATAGGTGACAGCATTTTGCCTCCCTCCAGGGAGTGGGATACCTGCAGTGGTCACTCACCTGCATCCAGAACAGTCCCTCAGACAGCTAGAACATGGTGTCCCAGAGCAGCATGTGGCTCCAGGAGGCCTCACTACAATACTGCCCTTTCAGGATAGCTTCTGGATATATAGGGCTATAGAATAAGCTGCCACTCCCAAGAAGGACTAAAGAAGGGGAGAAAAGCCAGAAAGGAAACATCACTCCCATTTATAAGAAAGAGAGGAAGGAAGACCCAGGAACTACAGGCCAGTGAGCCACACCTCTGTGCCTGGGAAGATCATGGAATAGATCCTTCTGGATGACAGCTTAAGGCACATGAGGGATGAGGAGGTGATCCAAGACAGCCAACATGGCTTCACCAAGAGAAGGTCGTGCCTGATCAGTCTGGTGGCCTGTGAAGGAGTGATGGCATTGATGGACAAAGGGTAGGTGACCGATATAATCTGCCTAGACTTCTGCAAGGCCTTTGACACGGTCCCCCACCGTATCCTTATCTTATGGATTTGAAGGGTGAACTATTTGGTGGATAAGGAATTGGTTACTATTTGGTGGATAAGGAATTGGTTGGAAGGCTGCAGCCAGAAGGTTGTGGTAAATGGCTCTATGGCCAGGTGGAGGCTGGTAACAAGCGGTGTCCCCCAGGGGTCTGCCTTGGGACTGGTGCTCTTTAACATCTTTATCAATGACATCAATGAGCGGATTGAATGCACCCTCAGCAAGTTTGCTGATGACACCAAGCTGAGTGATGCAGCTGATACAATAGAAGGAAGGGATGCCATCCAGAGTTGGGCTTGTTCAGCCTGGAGAAAAGAAGGCTGTGGGGAGACCTCATTGCAGCCTTCCAATATTTAAAGGGAGATTATAAACGCAAGGGAAAACAACTTTTTACATGGACAGAGAGCAACAGTACAAGGGGGATGGTCTTAAGCTGAAGGAGGGAAGGCTTAGATTAGATGTTGGGGAATTTTTTCACTGAGAGGGTGGTGAGGTGCTAGAACGGGCTGCCCAGAGAGGTTGTGGATGCCTCGTCCCTAGAGGTGTTCAAAGCCAGGTTGGATGGGGCCCTGGACAACCTGATCTAGTACTAGATCTAGTGGCTGGCAATCCTGCCTGCAGCAGGGTGGTTGGAACTTGATCCTTGAGGTCCCTTCCAACCCAAGCCATTCTTTGATTCTATGATACATCAAAAACTGCACTATTGTGAAAGCTGCTTCTTACAGTCACGCAAATGGAAGGATGGTGTTACTTACTAGGCCTGGTTATGGCAGTGGAATACACACACGACATAGAGAAGACTCTCTCATCAGACTCCCAGGGATGTAGATGGCTGTTCTCTGACAAACGTATGGGAGACCTATGGCTAGCAGGCTACACAATATCCTGCTAGAGTGCATGAACCCCTCGTTTTGTATGAGGTGAACAGACCCTTCCACCAAGGCTTCACAGACTCCTGGGAGCAGTTTAGGTACAAGAATGAGACAGGGTCTTGGTTAACTTGTTAAACAGGTCTTGAGGATTACCCTAAAATGGCAGGAGGAGCAGGACTGGGGAAGCAAACCCACGCTGTAATGAAATGGTTCCCTAACCGCCCTGCTCTTCCAATAGCAGAGAAGGTCCCTTTCTGGAAACATGGAGTGGGACAGCAGTTCACAGATGCTGGCCCTTGAGTCAATCAAGAAAAGCAACCAAACCACTCAATTATTTCTTGGACTCCAAGCAAAGAACTATCTCTCTGCATGCTTCAGTCTCAGCATTCCACAGTTCACAATTCCTTGTACAATCACATGCCCACCACCATGCCTCAGGAAAAATGCTCCCAAAGACCTGAATCAGTTGTGGGAAAACTCCTCCCAAGATCTCCCATACATTTTGAGACACTCACCCCTAAGCAAACAGTGAGCAACATTTTCACTACTGACCAGTGAAATTTCCTCCGATTATGTAGGGGATGACTCCCCCTGGCCAGATCCTCTCAGCCCTGGATGTAGTTGCCCTGCGCACTCTGGGAGAGGAGTGTGTATCCATCCCAGACTCATCTTTAAATTCCTTCTTCTCCAGTCTCCTCACAAGCGTTGTGTTCTGCCTGCCGTCTGCAAGACAGAGTGGCAACACTGTTTAAGTCCTCTTTAGCTCCATGTACAGCCCTCAGGTAAATACCTGGAGCTTCAGAAAAAGAAAAACAGAAAAGGCAAGATGTTAATCCAAGACATAAGCTATAGCCAGATTTGCCAGTGATTTGTTTGGGACTTGGAAACAGTTAACCTGTGGAAACCTGGCTGTTCTTGCTGTGGAGCCTCATTATGCCAAATCTATTATCCCAGAAAGGTGCAAAGGGACACCCCTGCTTTCTCCAGCACCCCACTCTGTTAAACAGCAACTTTATAGATAGGGACACAGCAGTTAAGTAAGAAGAACAGGAGAATGGAGGTCAAACAAATCCAAATGTTGCTGCATATTCTTAACCTGCTGTACTCTTCCAGATCTGCAGAGAAAGGTTTATCCTACCAGGGCCAGCTTCACAACAGCAAGAACAACTCATCTAGGAGGCCCTGGAAAAAGATGACAGGCCTCTTTCACTGAAACCCATGCTCAAGGTTGAAAGGCATTACATGTAAACTGTTTTCACATGCCACATCTCAGATGGTGTGGAAACAAACAGATCAGACAATTCTTGCTGGAGAAGAGATGTTCAGGGCTGGCAAAGTTGATGCATTCTATTCTTAGTACAAACCTATACATTGAATGTCTTCATTTTAATGAAAGGAGTAGAAAGAGGAAAACCAGAACTGGCTGTGTGGTGCTCAGTGCTGGCCAGAAAACCTTCCTGAGGATTCATTCAGGCTTCCAGGCAGTCTCTGATTTTTTGCCCTGTATCTATGCTGCTTGGGTAGCAGCTGCTCAGAAGATTTGCACCTTTAATGTGGTGTGGGCCTGACCCAGGAGAAAATTTCCGCCCTCCGAGTGTCCTAGCTGTTCACCTCATATTTGTTGAGCCGTAGGTGAGATCAAACTTCAAAACAGCCTTATTCTAGCTATTTTTTTTTTCAATTATTATTTGAACTACCATGTTTAAGGATTTGATAGGCTCTGGTTCTTAAGATGTATCACCCCTGTATCACCCAGTCAACCCATCAGCTGAACTTGGGCAAGGGAATAATAAAGTACAGGGGTTGTTGCTACAATGGCAGAGAGCACTGACCTAAAGAGTCAAGTCATCAGGAGCTCCTTTCTCACCTCAAGTGACAACACTGCTAGCAGTGGCTCCTTGGCACTGGCAGGCCTTTCCGAAGCTCCAAGAGGAGGAATCTAAACTCCAGTTGTGGTCTTGTGATTCATATGTGATTCATCAAGACTGGCTACAGCTTTGATTCTCAAGTCAGGGACATAGATTGCTGGGTTATGAAAAAACACAAGCCTCAATGAACACTTCCTCCTGCAATTAGAGAGGCTGCTGAAAGCCTCTTCTCCCATTCAACCCTTCAGCAGAAACACAGGTAAGCAAACCACTACTGTTAAGAGTTAGGGGATCAAAACAATGGGAAGGAAATTAAGGCAGTGCAGAGGGAAGGAAGCAATGAACTTCAAACTCTTCCTCCTGCTTCATACAGCTCTATCTGTTCCACTGAAACCCTTGCCCTCAGCCACAGGATAAAGATGATAATTTGCCTTTTGTTCCATTTATTTTGGGAGCACCTTTCCCAGCACGTTGGCTGCCCTGTTTCAGAAGTTGTCCTATCCCCAAACCAGCTGCTAGACCCTGCAAGGTAGATGCTCCAGTGCTGGAGCATCTTTGCATATACCTATTCCACAAAAGTACTGCTGGGGCATTAGAAGGGCCACAGCTAGATAAAAGGAGAGGGTCATGAGAGAGAAGTGCTCTTGGGGATACTTGTCTCCCAGTCAGAAACGGCTCCTGAGACTATCACAAATTCCTGTGAATTTGCACACAAACAAACTCCTGCCAGCAAAGACAAACAAGGAGTCATCTGCCCCATGATTTCCTGCAGCTGGTGCAGTAGAAGCTCTGCACAGGGGATTTGAGATCTGCACTTCTGCAGTGCAAACATTTCAATTCCTCACCAACGATATAACCTCTTGGGTGAATTTTCAGCATCAGTCCTAGAATAGCTCTTGAGTCCCTTCCTGCTAAAATTTTATTTTAATAGCTTAAACTTGCTTGAGCCTTTGGAGAGGCCTGACACTTCCTCCTAGCCAGCTGAGGGACTAAGAGGAAGGAGGCAGCAGATGCAGTATCACCAGGGGATAGCAGAAACCTGGACAGAATGCTTTAAGAAGGACTGCTTTCAGCCACTGCCAAGTTGCACGTACGGAGAACAATAAAGCTATGCAGCTTTTCTAACACTTTTAGTCTATATGGGCATAGCCTCTTTAACTGACAAGCACTGTTGCTAAGCCTAGGATAATTGAGATTCTTTCCAAAATCCACTCTCTCCACCATGACAAACACCATCAACCTCAGAAGTTTCCACACACCAGCTATGGGTGTGAGGCTCCTTACACTAGACAACACTCTGAGTGTACAGCAAGCCACAGAACAGTCCCTGCTGCCCTCTGAAACTCACTCAGGGGTCTCTCAGCCTCAGAGCCAGCTCATTTCTACAACAAAGAAGTACCAGCCCATCTCTAAAGGGAAACAGGTAGACAAGCACTAACATAAGCAGAAGCATCTTCTTCAAGTGCTCTTGCTAACTGTGCCATTACCTCAAGCCTGCCAGCAGTTCAGGAAGCAAGAGCAGCTGTGACATGGGAATGCAGCACTGCACTATGAACATAGCATTCATGAACACAGATGAGCCTCCACAGACTGAATTGCTATGTGGCTTCTCTGCCTCGGTGCCTCTACAAGGAGGATACACCAGACTCTGCTGCACGCAGTGGGTTGCAAACATCTTGTACAGAGCATGGCAACACTGTGTGAATGCCTGTGATATCACAGGTCAAGACAGATCCTGTAGGCAATATCTCCCCTACAAGAGTGGGAGAAACTGATTGCAAAACTTTGTCTGGGTAATATTTCAGCTTCAGGGTAACAGAAGTGTAATACAGTTTAGCTGAAATATTCCAACAGAAAGAAGCAGCCAGGTAGCATTACACATTCTGCTTTGGAATAGAATGTTTTTGTTGTCTTCGTAGCACTCATGACCACCTATGTGTACTGGGTCTGCCTGGGATGGAGTTAGCTTTCTTTATAGCAGTCCATATCATGCTGTCTTGAGTTTGTGGCTAAAATACTGCTAATAACACACCAGTGCTCTAGCTATTGCTGAACAGTGCTTGAACAGCGTCAAGGCTTCCTTTTTCTCACTATTCTGAGCCATCTCCACTCCTAAAATGGGATAGACATGGAGTAGGGAAGGAGCTGAGATAGGATGCAGCTGGGACAGCTGACCCAAACTGGTCCAAAGGATGTTCCATACCATCTGATATCATGCTCAGCAATAAAAACTGCAGGGTTTTGTCTTCCACGGTAGCCATTGCTCAGAAACTGGCTGGGCATTGTTCTCCTTGAGGGAGGGGACGAGTTAGTGCTTTTCCATCCCCTGATTTTATTTTTTGCCATCTCTTTCCTTCACTTATTAAACTGCCTTTATCTTGACCAATGAGGTTTTTGCTTTTGCTCTTTTTGTTCTTTCTCCCACCCCATTGGTGGAGGGTGAAGCAAGTAAGCTCAAGCATGGATGCCTGGCTGCTGGCTGGGGTCAACCCACACCACACAAGACAAATCCACCCTTGCAGAGACTACACCAACATCAGCAAATGAACATGCCTGGGAATGGCCGGTCTCCCAGGCATGCAGGCACACACCCATACACACGACAAAGTTTTGCTTTACAGGGATAAAAAAGTAAATAAAAGATACCCAAAGTTCTGGGTGGGGTACCACATTACCCTTTTTAACTGCTTTTTTAGTATCGGTTGAAGTGGCATTCTCAACTGTCACAAAAGACTGTTCTCCCAGGCCTCCTGCAAAAGAAGAAGAGCAGAGATTAGTGAGTATGTTGGCAGACCTCTGACATAGGAAGGAAGCTGTCAGTGAGGCCATCTGTGGGTCTGCTGGCCACAGAAACTGGCTGCTGTGTCTTCACCAGGAGCAGTACCTAGCAGTCTGATAAAGGTGGGCACTTTTCCTGGATTTTTTCCTAGCCTATGGTGATATCTTTCTACTCATTACCATCCTGTGCCTTGGTGTTCCCATGTTCTGAAAACGCCAAGTGTCACTTCTAGGGAAGGCTTTCCATTCTGCAAAGTCCAGCTTGGGAACACAAAAGAAGATGAAGAGCAACTGCAGACAGCCTAGAAGCCTTGTCAGTGAGACACTGAACAGTCATAGAACCGACATGGAACACCAGCCCAGAACATCTTTGGCAGGAAAGCTCTCCACAATTGCTGTAGTAGGAATAAAAACTCAAAGACCATGCCTAGGGTGAGAGAGCACAAGATGTGAGACAGCAAGATATACAACATAAATAAAACACGCTTTGAGACTACATCCACAGCCTTAAGAAGGTGACTCTGACACTATCACTATTGTCACCCTTCCCCACCCCCCCCACCCTGGTATTCTGGGTACTCTGTGAGAAGGGAGGCTGAATGGGCTGATCTCTGAAGACGTACTAGCAAGTTTCTTCAGTCTCAGTGGTAAGGTAAAGCAAGAAGAGCATGATCAATCACCAGATACAGAAAGTGATACTGTTACTCACACAGCATTACTGGATGCTCTGTAGGAGCTTCAAGAGAGATGTCCCACTTTCAAGAGAGCAGGAAATCTTCCAGCCCTCGGAACAGTCTTGCTTTGCCAGCTGGGAAACACTCGTTTTGCTCTGGAACTGGCTTCCTGCAAACCTTCCTCCAGTCCCTCCAAGTGGGCAAGGACAGGGAGAAAGGCACATCTCTGATGTTTGGGAGGAGGCCTGAGTGAGTGCTATCAAATTCTACCTCTCCAACATTATATTACCAGACCTAATTAGAAGAACAGGCAATAGGCGATGGAAGACAGCAATAAAATGAAACAGAGAGAAATAAAATACCCAGACTCTCAGCTGACTATAGGTTAAATCTTCCTGGTCCAAGAGACTCACTAAATCAGGGAATTGTCTTCCAAAGGAAGTGCATAATTTAACAGAGTTTGACTGGACAAAAGCCACTAGATGTGTGAACAGGAACAAGCCTGATTCAACTAGATGGATTGCTCTGAACTCTATCACTCTTTTCCAGCTCCAATGTCCCATCCTAAGATTTCTCTTTGTTTTCTTTCATGCCCAGTCCTCGTCACTTCCTTCAGCTCAAGCTCAACAAAAGTTCCTCTTCTCTGTTAAATTTTATATCCCCAGGACTTTTCACCCTCCCAAAGTACGCTATTCTTCACACAACATCCCATTCCATTTAAAGGAAACCCCAACCAGTCATTCACCACCAGAAATAAGGCATGTGTTCTTTGCTGAAGCAAAGGATAATTTCGTATTTCTAAACAAATGCAGCTTGCAGTCACAAACAGATTGCTTCTTAATTGAAATTGGGAGGTGAATTATATGGTGAATTAGGAAAAAAGAACAACTCTGTATTTAGTGAATTGTTCCCCTAAAAGGGAACCGTATGGGATTGAATTGCAAATGATGTCATCAAACTCTACAGCCAGGCCCCCTCTTCTGCACCCAAGCTGCTGACCTCTGCCGAGTAGCGGTGTCATTTGCGCAGACCGCTTTTCCAAGCTGTGAGCACATTCTTTCCCAGAGATCAGTGCAAGCCTTGGTTTCTTATGCAAAGGAGATGTTTGAATAAAGTAGTGTGACTAATGAAATCTAAAACATCTTTGCATATTTTGTCTCATTGTAGCCTATGAAAAGGCAGAGCATTATACAAAGCCCAGATATCGCTGTGCAGATACACCAGATATTTTGAAACGTTACTAATCTCACTAGGAAAGACAGGGAGCAACCACACCCTTCTCTCTCACAAGGGTGTTTTGGAGTCATACAAGAGAACTTTGGAAGATCCTGTTCAGATTCATTTGGGCTTTCAGACACTTGCTATCCTTATGATACCTAAGCATATCCCAAAGATTAAAGTGACTTGACAGACAGTCCTCTGTCCTGATTCCTCCCAAGAAAAGGATAGTTCATGATCCTGGCAAGACAAAGATAAGTAACCAGCATGTTCTTATCAATAAATATGAAATCTAAGAAATATACCTTGTATCTGGAAGCAGCTGCACATAGATTGCAGGCAATATGCAAGTCCTGATGCCTCCTCAGTAAGTCCCTTAAATTGTACCTTTCTGTTGGACTATTCTGTTATGTCAGAGAGCAGAGTGGATTCCAGCCATTACTGCTCCTGAGCATTAAATGCCCGTGTATACATTTAGCACTATTATCACTAGAAACAGTGAAAAGCAGAATACAGATTTTCAGTTTGGCACAATGGTCTGAGGAAAGCCCACATTGTAATAAAAAGGTAGGTCTTTCTTACAATAACACAAGCAAAACAGAGTTGACTTTTCTGTTTGTTTTTTGTTTGTTTTTCATGTATATCCAGCAGTTATCAAGCTCTCCAAAATCTCTTTTGTCTTTGGTACTTCCTATCTGCTGCTGTGCCAGACCAGCCATCACCTTTCTCCAGCTCGACTTTTTAAGATCTGTCTGCTTCTCCTACAACCAGAGATGACATGGATTTTGTTTGATCATGCCTCTGCATAGGGAGCTGCACTAGATTCCCCCAAGGTCTTTCAACTCCCACAGTTCTATGATTCTATCCTTCCTAACAATCTGCCGGAATTAACAGCTACAACCCCAGCTGGGCATTGCTGAACTCCCTTACTAGATAACTTGGTTTCTGTGCACAACCTGACAAAGACACAAAAGATTCTCCATCCAGGCTGGAATATTTCACCTTCTGCCTCGAGTGCACTTGTATAACAATTTTTCTATTCCCCACAGACCAGAATTGCCAAGGGAACTCGACTGACTTAAAGGAACTTTCAAGACTTAAATGCACCGTAAGTCTGAGTTAAATCCACCATGCTCACAGTCCTGGGTGAAGAACAGGTGCCTGAATTGTTTGGAGAAACTACAGGGGCAGCTTGAGGTTATATGTAAGGGCCCAGTGAAGCAGAAACCAGCAGGCTGTGGCATTGCTGGGAAGAAAGCATTTTCTCCTCCTCTTCCAGAAGAGGAAAATGAAAATCCAATTTTGTTTAAAGGAGTCCAAGTTGCTCAGCTGGGACCAAAATAAAAGACGGCAGATTAAGAGAAGAAGAGAACAAAGTGTGCCAAGAGTCAGATCAAAACTATACTATTCGCAGTTTCCTTCTGCTGCTAGCACAGGCAAAACATGTAATCTGAAGAAAGAGCAAGAAGCAGACTTCATATAGTATCCGTAATGCCCATGAGAGAGGGTGGGATAAGGAGAAAGACACCTTAGTAATCTGTTGAACTTGTAAATTTGTCTTATACAAGATGCAACTTAGGGTTGAGAATATTAACTGCTCTCTGCATTCTGCTTTTATGTTGTTTTAAAACCCAAGTAGCGTGAACAACTGCAGAGGGGGAAATCAGATCTCTTACTAAATAAAGCTTCTGTGCTTTTTTCCATTTGATCAAAAATCACAAGGGTCTTCTTGTTTAACAAACGAGAGAAAAGCCAGGCAAAGCTGCTAAGCAATCTGCCCATGAAAAAGGATGCAGGTAGTAGGCCTGGAAACACACACCACCCACCTCCTGTTGAGTCTCTTGCACACTGTATAACACCCTATACCACCACTGATCTGCTTGGGGGGCAGCTGACTTCTAGGACACTGGAACAACGCCTGTTCTGGAGCTTTTATCTGAAAACACAACTCCAGAGCCAGATGAGTCACCCACTTGTAAGCAAAGGAGAAACAATCCTTCCTAAGATACCTCTATCTAGAATTTAAGTTTAAAATCCAACGATTGTCAAGAGGAACTGTAGGTGTCTGAAAATCGGCAGACTGAGAACACAAAGCGTTCTAACATGGGAAGTTAGATGGCATGGAGCTTGTAACATTTTCATTTTTTCCGAAGATGACAGAACAGATACCATTAAAATCAAACCTTCTCACCTTCCACACAGCTCCAAACCAGGATAATTTTTTCTCTCCAGGCCAATGTAGACCCTCTCCACTACGTTCACTCAATCTCTTCTTTCCCTGGTTGCTTTCCACACAGAGGAATGGTTCTATAGCTCAACCTGGGCAGTAGCTACAGCCATGATGTTTGTCACCTCCACCGAGGACAAAGGAGTCTTCAGCAAAACCTGGTAACTTTCCCTGGTTCTCCTGCTTTTCTAACTCAGCAGAGAACAACTTCACTATGAACATAATTATCAGGTCTCATGTGGACTGAAACTCAGCAAGACTCTTTCTAGTATGTCTTACAGTGGTGGAAAAGCCATTTCAGGAATGCAACCAAGGAAAAATGTGTCATAAATTCAAAAAATGATTAACAGCTTAATCTCACCTTCCCATACCTTAAAGCACTTCACTTTAGTAGTCTCATACAGGACACATGCTATTCAAGTTCCACAGCTTAGACTGTGGATTTCAAACAGAGGTTACAATGAGGCACCAACCAAAAAAAAAAAAAAAAAAAAAAAAAAAAAGGAAGAAGAAAAAGAAGAAGAAGGTACATGGAACATTAAACACTCGTCTCTTTCTCTGTCATATTATGACCATCAGAGAAGCTTCTGGAAGGACAGACTAAGATAGATAGATGATGATACACTCTACTTTCTAATTTCCTCATTAAACAGGAGTCAACAACTTTTTAGGGCAGTCAAAACCCTTTGTTGCACTGGATTTTCTAACCACAGAGAAAGTGATGATTTTATTAAAACAAACTCTGTTGGGAAAATGCACTCAGAATGCAGAACAGATGTTTCCCAGAGCTGGTAAAGAGTCTATAGCAAAAACTTTTCATAATCCCCAGGGCCCTAGAGGTCTGACTAAAATATTTGAGATAGATCCTTTAGCATTTCCTGACAGAGAAATTAGCTGAAGTTCTCTAAATTTAAAGAAAAATAAATTAAAGAAAAGAATTCTGAACTCCAAATTCCCTGCAGGAATCTGTTTTTCACATTTAGAGTAAGCTGACTAGCTGCAATAACTCAGGTCAGTCCCAGGGTTCAGAGGCTTGACAAGCAGATGTGTCAACTCCACATAGCTCCGCAAATGCTTGTGCAGAACTAAGACATCAGCCTCTGAGGAAAGTTCACAAGAAGAGAAAGGTGATCACAGGTAAGCAATTGTAGGACTGCCAAAAACATGAGCTGCAAAGCACTTAATGCACCATGCCCTTCTGCTGGCCATCCCCAGTAGCACATTTGCACAAGCACTGCAGGAAGAGCACAAGCATTGGCAACACCATTCCCCAGCATCTTGTGCTTTCCCTCTGCATTCCCTAGTTTTCTGCAAGTGGCTGCATCACTTTTATACTGTCATGCATCTTATTTTTAAAGTTGTTGTTGCAAGAATTGTGAGAACCTAACCAACCTCTTCGCTAACATTTGAAACAAGACTCAATGAACAACACTTTCTGGAAACAGGAAAGGACTGGGAAGAACAGAAGAGGGCCTTTTCTTGAAGGCTATTAACAACTATCCTCTGTTTCCTGGGGTAAAAGAAAGAAAAAAAATGTTACCTACAGTCTGTGCCGTATCACTGTTTTCTCCCAGTGAGAGTCCAGCAAGATGCTGGCTTACAGTGCTTTTACTTAGGCAAGTGACAACTGAAGTCCAAAGTGAGTACACAAGTACTTTGGCCATGTCTATATTTCTGCTGTACAACTGTGTTTGTACACACAGAGTATATCTTCTCGCATCCCAACACATCAAAGCAGCCATGTGCAGCACCAACTACTGCTGTGTTGCATTAGATTTCCTGTGAATCCAACAGATCAAGATCTATTTTTAACAGGTGTCTTCCTCTCCATGACACCCCTCTTGACTTGCAATAATCCTTCTCCTACCTATCTCTCCTTTGAAAGAAAAGAAAAACAGAAGTGAACTTTCAGGGGAATAAGGAAATGGTAAGAGCTGGCTTGGGTTCATCCACTGCTGTACAAACAGTACAAACCCTCCCAGCCCCAATTTGCTAACAACCCTTTCCCGCTGACCTGCACAGTCTAATTGCTTCAGCCTTAGTCCTCTCCGGGCCTCTGCAGGCACAGCCACGCACAGCTTTCTGCGTTCTCTTGCAGCATCCCCTTGCCCCATTCCAGCTGTGGGTTCCCAGGCACAGCTAGCCAGCTCTCCTCCCACTGGGTCCCTCTAATCCTTTTGTTTTCCCCTTACTTTGTTTATACTGGATAAAAATTAACTCAAAATGAAAACACTACACTGGAAACTAAATTATGTTTGAACGCAATTAAAACTCCTTTCATAGAGAATATGTGGTGCAAGCATAAAGAACTTTCTTCCAGCTTGCTTTCTGCCTGGATATTCAAATACTCCCAGTCCTGGAGCCTCCTGGAGAGCTTTTGGTGCCTTCTTATCCTCCAGGTGACTGTGCCATATCTAATAGGCAGTTTAGGACCTTAAGCAGAGACACCCCATCTGCCTGGTTACGTACCTGGTCCACTACAGCTTATTAAAAGGACACCCCAATTGACTGCCAACAGCAGGCAAAGTGAGGCATGAGTCAGCACTGAGGCCATAGCACAAGAAGGGCCAGGTATGGGGCTCAAAAGGCTTTGAGAACACAAATGTGGCCACTGCTGGGCAGCCTCAGGCCCCAAGACACAGGAGGCCCCTGTCTCCACCCAGCTGTGAGCAGGACTTACTTAGCCAGGGCAGCTCATCCACCTGGGGAGGCCCTGCAGGCCAAAGGGAGTGAGGCCATGACAGGCAGAAAGCAGGGTCTGAGCAACAGAGGAGCCAGCAACACCATGCCAATTCTCAGCGTGCTGGAGGGATCCAGAGCAGCTGGCTCTAGCTTCAGCTATTGCCATTCAGTGCCTTTCCCTTCAGGCTCCCTAAGGGCTGGCAGCAGCCTTTTGACTGTACATGGGTTAAGTCATGTAGCTTATGCTTATGACTTCAGCATGTCAAACAACTACCCTTCCCAACAGAGAGCTGTGACTGGGCAGGGGTTATCCCTTGCCCTCCTCCACGGGAGGTAGCAGACAGAACCTCATACAGCAGACCTCTGCCCTCCTCCCACCATCAGCTTTTTCCCAGGTCACCTCTTCAAATTACCCCTGGCCGGGTGGCACGCAGATAAAGGAGCCCAAAGGAGGCCTGAACGTGAGCAAGAGCTTCTCTGAGCACATGGCCAGCTGGGAGAACGGTGATGGAGGCACAGATTTCTGTTGCTGCACGCACAAGGCCAGGAGCTGGGACCTCAGCAGGTCACAGTTCAGCCAGCCCCAAGACTGTCAACTGTCAGCAAGGACATACAGTGTGGGGGAAAGCAGCACTGCCTCAGGGGCACAGACCTTCATTTTCACAGTGGACCTATGCATGATGTCACCCCATTTCAGGTTCTATCTCCCAGCTCCATGGTAAAACAGATGCCTGAATCATTTGCAGTCGTTAAAAAAACAGCAGAGGAGCTGAGGTGTATGTGGCAAAAGTTTTCTTCACCACAGCAAGCTGCTACACTGACAGCTGCTGGCAGAGAAGCTACCCAGTCCAGCCCAGCTACCCGATCCAGCTGCATTTCAGTGGAAAAACAACGCATACCTCATCTCTGCCACAAACTGACTCGAGGATTCAGCAACTCCATCAGTTCCAAGAACAGTGGTGAATCCCCCACAGACACAACCTTCTAAATCTCACACTATCTTCCCTGTAGAACAGCTCTAGGAAGTGAAACAGCAGCATAATCTGAATATTTCCTTTTGCCTCTGATCTTTGCCCCGGAGAAACTTGTTACCCATTCCCCAGGGCTGTTCAAGTCACCATCTGGCCTCAGAACTAGCAGCAAACACAGTACAGCATTTCAGCCTAAAACTAATTTGCTTTCTTTCCCCACTTGACAGCTGAATAAATACTTTGTCCTTGCCATTTGAAAAGGGGAGCTGCAGTGAAGGTTTTTTTTTGTCCGCTGTAGCTACAAATGCCAGGCTTCTTTCCAAATTAGACCTGAGCAAGCAGCTTGAAGTGAACATATTTATTCCACAAACGTAATCCTTTTCTGTTCACAATCAACCAGGAGCAGTTTACAACTTTTTCTAATTTGTTATTTGCTATTATTCATCAAGTCAGTTTGGCTGCTGATTGTTTCTTGGACCTGGCCAGCTATTTCACTGAATGGGGTAAGCGACTTTTATTTTGTGGACACAGCAACATCTTTGCTCTAAAGTAGAGAGCCTGAAGATCAAAGCATCCAAGCTAGCGTCCCAGAGGCACCATCTTACAACAGCTCCTCTCATAGCTTCTCAGATCTTAAGTCTTTCAATGACCACTTCTACCTCCAAATTTACTCGTTAAATCACTCACAGAAATGACAAGGCAGCCTTCACAGTTGAGATAAATTCAATTTTTCATTTGAGCAAGTATTCAAGGAAATTAGGCACTTGTCCAGCTCTGAAACAAATGCAGGATTTAGGCAATTCCATAGTTATTGGCTAAGCACTGTTGAATTTTACAATTAGGGTAATGGATTTAACTTCCAATGCAATTTCCATACGGATAAACTGATCTCTTCAAGTACATTTGCCCATGTGTTCCCTGCATCACAGTTAATTAATATAAAGCTATTTAATAACCACCACTTAAACCTTAAAGACTATTCAGACTCTTCTGACACCAGTAAAAGGAACAGTTTCCCAGTGTATTACACCAGCTGTAGACAAGACCTAAAGAAAATTTAATTAAGAGCAATCAAGAGCAAGACAGTTGCAAACATAAATCAGATGTTATAAATGCTGTGCTCTGGCTTCCTAAAGGGTTAATAATGCCATCCAGTACCAACTTCCAGGTGCCTAATACCTTCTCAAAAGAGAATTTAGGGAAATTGGTAAAGCTGAGGGGCTGGGAGCCAAAGACAGGCAAAGCCAAGAAAGGAAAAACAGGGATATAGCATTGTCTGGGCAGTGACAGTGTGCTTGCAACTACCACTCTGATCTGGAGCTATGCCCAAATCAGATCAAATTGGCTCCCTGGTTTGTTTCTGAAACAAGCATATGAAGTAGATTCATAGGGTAAACACCCCCAAAGTTTCCACTAAGAATGGATAAGTGGCAGAATTTGAAATAGTTAGGGATTTTTCTTGCAATGAGGAAAACATTTTAACAGGAGCAAAATTGCAGAGCTCAAAATCACTAAAAAAAACTGAACAAACTGTAAGTAAAGTTGAATATTGACTGCAAGTAAAACAAAACCACTTATGTTGACAGGTGGGAGGCCACCATCCAAAAAACTTGATTTCAGGGAACAGTGCTTTTCCTAAAAAACCTTTGTGGTGCATGTGACCAGTTGCCATCAAGAACCTAGACAGGAGGAAAAAAAAAAACCTTACTCCAAGGTGAATGCAGAGCAAGCAGCAGGGCTGCATTGTTTGGGTTGTGCTCTGGCAAGGGCCAAATAGTATGTTCACCTATTGCTTGGGACTTCATAGAATCATAGAATC
>WBMW01005317.1:667-68535 GCA_013396635.1 Penelope pileata
TCACCCGCACTGTGAAGAAGTTCTTCCGCATGTTGGTGCGGAACTTCCTGTGCTCCAGCTTAAGGCCATTGCCCCTTGTCCTGTCCCCACTGACCACGGAAAAGAGGTTCCCCACCTCCATTTGCCTCCCGCAACTAAGATACTTATAAACATGGGTCAGGTCCCCTCTCAGCCTTCTTTTCTCAAGGCTGAACAGACCCAGATTACCGGGCCTCTTCTCATAAGGGAGATGCTCCACGCCCTTTATCATCTTTGTGGCCCTCCACTGGACTCTTTCCAGGAGGTCCCTGTCTTTTTTATACAGGGGAGCCCAGAACTGGATACAGTACTAGGTGCTCCAGCCCTGATCATCTTCATGCCTCTCCTTTGGACTCACTCCAAGAGCTCCACATCTTTGTTGTGTGTGGGGCCCCAGGCCTGCATGCAATACTCTAGGTGGAGCCTCATGAGGGCAGAACAGAAGGGAATAACTGCCTCCCATTTCCTGATGGCCACCCCTCTTGTGATGCAACTCAGGAAACCATTGACCTTTCGGGCTGCAAACGCACACTGCTGGCTCACGTCCAGGTTTTTGTCCACCAGGACCCCCAAATCCTTCTCCAAAGAGCTGCTCTCAAGGAGTTCTTCTTCCTGCCTGTGCAAATATCTGGCATTGCCCCAAAACATATGCAACACCTTGCACTCGGACCTGTTGAACCTTGTTGAGTTCACATGGGCCCACTTTTCAAGTCTGTCCAGGTCCCACTGGATGGCATCCCTCCCTTCTAATGTATCAACTGTACCACTCAGCTTGCTGTCATCTGCAAACTTGCTGAGGGTACACTCAGTTCCGTTGTCTAGGTCATTGAAAAAGATGTTGAAGAGCACTGGTCCCAAGACAGACTCCTGGAGGACACCACTCGTTACCAGCCTCCACCTGGACGTAAAGCCAGACCACAACCCTCCGGCTGCAACCCTCCGACCAACTCTTTATGCACTGAGTAGTCCACCTTTGAAGTCCATCTCTCTCCAATTTAGGGATAAGGCTGTGGTGGGGGACTATGTCAAAGGTCTTACACAAGTCCAGGTAGACGACATCAGTTGCTCTTCCTTTGTCCACCAGTGCCATCACTCCAACACAGAAGGGCACCAGATTGGTTGGGCATGATTTGTGAACTAGTGTTGGCTCTCTCAGATCACTTTCTCATCTTGCATGTGCTTTAACAGAGCTTCCAGAAGGATCTGTTCCATGATTTTCCCAGGCTCACCGACCTGTAGCTCCCCAGGTCTTCCCTTCTCGCTTTCTTTAAAATGGGAGCGATATTTCCCTTTTTCCAGTCACTAGGGACTCCTCCTGACAGCCACAACTTTTCAAATATGACGGAGAATGGCTTGGCAACCACATTGGCTAGTTCCTTCAGGACCCTGGGATGCATGTCACCTGACCCCATAAGCCTGTACAGATTAAGTGTCATGAGGTGGTTTCTGAATTACTCTACTCTGAAAGTGGGAAGGATTTTGCTCACCTAACTCCTGCCTAGAGGTTCAGGGATGTTAGAGCCGTGGGAAGCCTGATGGCTAGTGAAGACTGAGGCAAACAGGCAAAGAGTGAGGAACATGCAACATCTATATAAGCAGCTTTTATGTACACAAAAGACTAGAAAATGCAATTGGTTGAGCTGGAAATGGGAGGAGAATCGCAACCACTACTGTCAGGTTTATACCACGCCTGTGTAGGCCAAGCCTCAGCTTTAAAATGCAGCACCCGCCAACGATAACTGCCTTATCTCTCTCAAGTACCTCAAAAGAAACAGGAAATTTGTAGTTGATACACTCACACAAAGGACTAAAGAAAACTACAGTAAGAGCAGTGTAAGAATGGAAGATGATATACAAGCAGCAATAACTAAGGATAGAAGTTCTTAATTTTGTGATTGTTGACAATTATTCTGCATCCACCACTTTTTCTGGTATTGTAACTATGAAATGCTCCTTGGGGCTTCTCCTCTATATTTTGCATTCTTCTTTGCCATTCCTACTGTTTCTATCATTTTCTTTTATGATTCCTGTCAGCTGGTCTTCTGTTATGTTCTATCAAACACACGCATGAGACAGTTACAAAAACCCTTTCATTTACTTAAAAATTGTGATCTTTGGACACACTGGAGTAGCAGTATGAATCCATAAGCATTTAGTAACATAGCAACTCATAAGGAAGTTAGAAGAGTGCTTGATATGTCAATTTGTACTTTGAAGCCATTACAATGAATTAACAGATGATAACTTACTTTGATTAAGAAAATATTAGCAATCATGTACAACTATTAAGTCTTAAATCTTAAGAGGCTACCAGCTTCCCTGTAGTACAGAAAAGCTGAAGTTACATTCTCCTACAGCATGCTCTGAAATCTGATAATGCAGACAAGTAGAATGGGAAATAATGATGGGCACAGAGACAGGGATCTGGACCACTTGTGAAGGTGAACCTATTTAAACAGTGTGCTAGCAGTGTAATTTTATAGATACAGAATTATAAAATTATGCACATAGCACTAAGACTGCAAATCATAAAATGAGAGGAAGTGTCCAGAAACAGAGTAATAGTGAAAAGGATTTAAGGTGTAAGGTAAACAGTCACCTGTAACTTCAAGATGTTCTGTAAAACCATGCATTACCCTTTGATGGTTAAGCAGTGGGACAGCAAGAAACGTGGCTTAAGATACTTTTTCAAATGACTGTAATGAGACTGTTCCTGGAATGACATGCGCACATGTCTAGTATTAACATTTCACAAAGGATTCTCTTGGAAAAGGAGTAATGAGTCCTTGCTGCTTGTTTTCTGAACCAAGCGCTGGAAAAACAATTTCCAATGATTCTTAACAAGCTCAGTGTATTTATCTAAGTGTGAAGACATGATTGCAGCATGCAAGTAACTCAACACAGAGGAAATTTCTGAAGGTGGAAGCTTCTTTAAACTATTAGGGAGCATGGCTCTAACAAAAGTATAAAACAAGATAAATATGCAACTACAAAGTGGTTGCATAACACAAACATTAAACAACAAAGCATTAACACAATGCTCCTATTGATGTGACTCTTGTACAAACGTGATCTTTTATCTAATGTATGTATGTCTTACTGAAAGACTACTGCAGCTCAGTATGAAATTCTGAGCTTGAGATTGTAGATTACTGGTTGCAGTGATTGTTGATCAAACTAAATGGTCATGACAACCCTCTGCCACATCTCTGTAATGAATGAACCAAAGTAATTCACATCCTGATGCAGGCTGGTATGAGACTAAAGCAGCAATGTGTCAGGAACTCCACAGAGACCTCAGTAGGAAGCAGGGTCTGGAGGAAATGAACTTTTTTCTGCCATATAACTGCCCTCAAATGCTTGGAAAGGGAATTTCCGTGTCTGAAGTTAGGTGTTTTAAATACATGCATATCCTGTACAACTCTAAACACTCAGAAACACTAACTAATGCAAATAAAATGATCCTCAATATTCAATTAAATATGCAAAGCAATAATGTCAAAACAGAATGGATGTGACACATTCTAATGAGGTGATGTTTCTTTTCTAATCCCCTTTAGCCTTTAGGTTAGAACTTTTCAATTCACAACAAATGTTTTATTTGATCAATCTGTATTTTTCTCCTCATCCCTACCCCCAGTACCAACAAAACTGCCTTGCTAAGCAAAGCGAGCGTCAATGGAACAGTACGTTTGGGCAAACATTTTCAAAGGATACACATAAAAGAGTACAATGCTTTCAGTTTCCCTCCTCATTTATTATTTTATGTAGTATTTTATCACCACTCTGGAGTGGGAGCAGATAGAAACTGCAGGAGACTGCTTTAAATGTAGGAAAACCACACCAGGATAGCAAATACACCTAATAATGAAATCAAAATTAAGCAGGTCACTATCATCACGAAAGCTGAAAGAATCTAATTTCTGATTGATGTTAGAAAAGATGATCCTGCTCCTTCTTCCTTGATTTCTTTGCCCTCTACTACACTGCTTCCCTTTGGTCTGTTCAGCTAGTCATAAGAGATGATGCAAGAGATAGGGGCAGGATTCAGAAGCTGGTGGCAAAGAGACTGTAGATGGGAGCCCGTGAGACAGCAAGCCTCTAGGTTGTCTCCAGGATCTTGGAAAACTTCCTCAGTAGAAGATATCACTGAGAAAGTTTTCTGAGGCATAAAGAATTCAGGGTGTTCTTCTAGAATCGTATTTTCTGCATGCATACTGATTCTTTTGCAAGTGGTAAGGGCCACTAGACTTGTTAAGTAGGCTGTGTTAATTCCTCTGTCTACATTTCAATTCATGTAGATGGGTGTGTAGTTAATCAAGAATAGATGGATTTCAGCTTTGCAGCAGATGGGATCATAAAAAGCCTATGAGAAGCTGGGCTGTTCATTCAAACACTGTCTGAAAGCTTGCACTGGACGATTTGAGGCCAGACCAGGAGTCTTACAAGGAAAAGACATGATTCAACATTAAATGTGTGCACATTAAAGTTGAACAAACCTGAAGATATTCAACCTCTTCATAAATTCAGAAACATTTTTTCTTTACTTAAAATCGTCTTCATTTTTCTCTAAATGGGTTTTCTCACTCCCAAATACAATCTTGTGGTCATGAGTTGATATTCATAAAACCAAAACAGCATCTCCCGAGCAGTAGTTTACTGTTCATTAATACACCGTCTTGTCCAAAAGACACATGAGAGGAAAACCGCAATGCATACCTAATGTGTAGTCTCTTATGCATATTTATATTTGCGTCTCCTTAGGCCTCTATCCTTATACAGTTTGGATTTAAAGTAGTTTTGAATTGTTTTCAAAACTGAAAATAACCTTGTTTCGTTAGGAATTCACATCGAAATAGATAAAGACAGGGCAATTACATGTTTAAATGGCACGCTAGTTATGGATTAGTGGACTCTAATGGAATAGAAAGGGCAAAACAAAAGTAGTATCAGCACTGTAAAAGATTCACTCTCATATCCATTGGGGATGTGTGAAGCTTCTCCATCTCGCACATTTCCTCCCTCTGACCACTATGCACTTCTGCTGTTTGCTGGAAATGAGCTTATTTTGAAACAGACAGTGTTAAAGTTTTCACAGAATTTATAACCCCTGTAGCAAAAGAGCAAGCACAGATACTACCCACATTGCTCCTCCACTCAGAATTGGCATATTTTCCAAAAAGCCCTATGTGTTTGAGGGGACCTGGGATTTTATGCTGTCAGATTTGCCTGTATTCAGCATCTGAGCTCAAAATGATCGCTTCATTTAGGCTAAATTTCACCAGATCTGTATTTAAAAGACAGTAAGGACCTTTCCCACACATATGTGCAAACACTTGCTGGACTTCTCCCCAACATGACATTGATAGAGCTTGCTATACTTTTACTCTCCTATGCTACTTGTTTCTTGTTTGGCTAGATGCAAACTCTCTTCACAAAGCTTGAGCAGCAGCAGTAACTCACAGCAGAGGTTTTATGACATTAGAAGTGCCTGCAAACAATGCCAGTGCTCTATGCAAGGTCCTCTCCTCACTATATTTTCTATATTTTTTAATTTTTTTTAAACATGGCTGAAAAGGGAACCTGAGGGTCAGCAAGAATGGTCCTCTTCACACTTGCAACTTTAGATACAACATTTGCTTGTGTGATACATGGGAAGACAGGCATTCCTCACAGATACAGGAATCTGGAAACCTAGTTTTTATGTCTCCATACTCATGGTATCCTGAGTCACACGGCATATGTCTTCAGTAAAAGAGAAGCACAGTATTTCCTAGATGTAAACACTGCTTCTCCTATCTCTCCTTTGCTACATAGATAAGGCTTGCTTGGGTACAAAACAGTCAATAAATTGTTGTATAGAAGCAAAATGCTGATTGAACAGTAGTATAGCTACTGTTTGTATCAGAAATTTATACAACTTCCATAGGTCACGAGTTTGTTTCTGATGAGGGTGAAATGAGCATGTCACACCAGTTCATTCTCTATCAATTGGACCACAAGGCAGCCAACCTTCAGAATTGATTCTTTTTAACACACTGTGCAATTTTGGTCTCCTTTGAGTTTCTTATTGGAATAGCATTCCCTATCTGAAAATAGCTAATAGGGACAATGTTAGTCCCTAAAAAGATATCATATTTAGCAATCGCTTTCCTGATGTATCCATGATCTTAGTACGCAAATGATAGCCAAAATACATAAATTGTTTGAAGAAAAGCAGTATTTTTTACAATTAGCTAAATTATCCCTTCCTCCATTTAGTCATCTTGAGTACTTAAAAGTACTGCACAACAGAAATTGTTGTTGTTCCTTCTGTTTTGGTATTGATTACTTGATTTTGATTTTAAAAGATATGAAAAGTGGATTACTAAGCAAGTAACAACTAAGCAGTTGTTCTTGTAAAGGACAAATTCCTTCTCCTCTGAATGAGCAAAAATAAAGTGTGCTTCCAGATAAGTATGTATCTACATATTATACAAGGATGTTTTTCCTGTTGAAGTGCTCTGAGAGATAAAAACTAAAATACACCAAATTGAAATTGCAGCCCAATATTAACATACTTTGCAGTTAACATCAGCAATTTTCTCTTCACTTATATTCCACACCACTTATTGTTAGCTGTCTATTTTGAACTAAAGCTAAAGAGAGAGATTTACTACATCATATTAGAAATTCAGCGCAGATTTTGTGATACTATCATTTCCTCACTAATTGCAGAAACTAGCCAGTAAAAGGCAGCTGAGAAAACTGCAATCTTCTACAGGTACGGTATTTCACAGAACACGTCTGCACAGACAAGTGCCAGCAGTTTCTTAATGTGGCTTAGTTGCTACTAAGAAAAAATCTCACTAAAAATAAATTATTGAAAGTTAAAATAAAAGTAGATACTCTCCCTCTGAAGATAAAATCATTGGAGTAAATCAGCAGACGAATGTGTGCTGTTGCTGTATGATTACCAAATCTCTGACACCCAGAAGAAGCTCTCCCAAAGGAAGTACAGAAATGACTTCAGGATTGCTGCTTCTTGGTTCAGTGAAAATGCTGGCACAATCCCTGAACAATGCTGACTTCCATTTTGTGCTTCCTCGACACTTCCAGCGCTGCTTTCCTGGAAGTCACAAACTTTCCAGTTCCAGTGGAAAATATCAAGTAGCCTATCTGGTCCTTCTGTCTTTAAATATTTGTTAATCTTGTTAGTCACACTAATAATCCCTTTTTCAGTAGGTAAGTTTAAAACCTTTCTTATTACCTTTTTATCAGCTTTTTATTACCTAAAGCATGCTGCTGTTTTCCAATTGTGAATGAATTTAGGTCAAATTTTGTATTTCGTGACCTTACATTACTAGTTCTACCTTTTCCACAGAGAACTAGAGGTATGTTTCCACCTACAGATTTGCAAAGCAAACTTTTGGCAGGCAGTTTGAGTCTTCCTAGTGGCACTTCCACAAAAGCTATGGTCACAAATTTTCTTAACTTTCTGGAAAATGAAGGGCTCAATCTTGTGCAATAAAAACAACAAATACAGAAAGAACATGCAAAAACGAAACCAAGCTACAAAATACACAAAACACTTAGAAATATGTTGTGCCACCTCAAAAAAGAACAATGACTTGGCTTCAACTACACAGGCAGAGAGAAAGAGAGAGTAATTCTTTGGAGAACAATAAGAAGAGAGTGTGTTTTTTCTTTAGCTGCCAATGCCGGGCATAGGTGGGCCTAAAATAAACCATAAGGTACTAGTAAAGATGATAGGTATTAATTTACTGAGGTGTTAACATGTGGCAGGCGAAAATTTGTCCCAAATTCTATTTGCCCTGTGCCCAGGCTTGCACTTGGACCCAATGTGACCTCTTCTTTTCCCTCTGCCTCCCTCCAGCTCACTCCATCAGGCAGCTTGTCACTCCTTCCTTTGTCCTCCTCTGTTGCCTTCCACAATTCCACTTACCTTAGCTGACCTCATTAAGGGCCAGGCCAGGATCATAAAATCCTTTCCTCATCTCTGCCACTCACATTTGGAGTTGGAAGGGAGGCACAGAACAACTCCCCACAGACCTCAGCAGAAGCAGAGAGTTTGTATAACTTTTCACCTCCAACTTATTTCAGGGCTGCAGAAGCTTAGGATATTCACATTACTCACTGCTGATAAACATTTATTAGCCATATTGCAGCTGCCTTCTAGCATCAAATGCACAGCAACAGAACAGGAATGTTCCTCTCTGTGAATGCCAGCACAACTCATCTAGGTGCTCAAAAATAAAACGCAAATAAAACTATCCATCCGGTGATGTACAGCAGACACTGGAAAAGAAGAAACAAAGCCAAGTTTGCCAAATCTGCACCAAAGCTCAAACCAATGCTCACCTCAGAGTCCTTGCTAAATGAGAAAACTAAGCAACATTTCCTAGGTTTTGGTTTCAGCATCAGAGCTGATAAACAGCTCTAGATGCAACTACTTCAGAGGTTCTCAGACTGTATGGACTGCTCTCAGTTGTGGTATAAATGACATTGCATCTGCCTGTGACAGAAATTTTACTGGAAAACTACAAGGGATATAGAAGGTAACTCAAAAATACTGGTCACTTAAGTAAAACTCAACAACTGAATGTGCTGATCAACATCCAGTTCCGCCCCCTTTACAAACTTCTCTTGGTGCTAGACAACCAGCTAAGTAACCATATGCTGTTGCTTTTTATTTGCCAACTATTTCATTTAAAGTAAAATGTATGCATCTTCTTGTCTTTTCAGTTCAGTCTGGGAAATTGGGAATGGAAGATGAGGTGATGTGAGACAGCCAGCACTGCTTCACCAAGGGCAGATTGTGCCCAACCAATCTATGATGGAGTGATGGCATAAGCCAACAAGGGAAGGTCAACCAATGCCATCTACCAGGGCTTGTGTAAGACCTTTGACATAGTCCCCCACCACAGCCTTATCCCTAAATTGGAGAGAGATGGACTTCAAAGGTGGACTACTCAGTGCATAAAGAGTTGGTCGGAGGGTTGCAGCCGGAGGGTTGTGGTCTGGCTTTACGTCCAGGTGGAGGCTGGTAACGAGTGGTGTCCTCCAGGAGTCTGTCTTGGGACCAGTGCTCTTCAACATCTTTTTCAATGACCTAGACAACGGAACTGAGTGTACCCTCAGCAAGTTTGCAGATGACAGCAAGCTGAGTGGTACAGTTGATACATTAGAAGGAAGGGATGCCATCCAGTGGGACCTGGACAGACTTGAAAAGTGGGCCCATGTGAACTCAACAAGGTTCAACAGGTCCGAGTGCAAGGTGTTGCATATGTTTTGGGGCAATGCCAGATATTTGCACAGGCAGGAAGAAGAACTCCTTGAGAGCAGCTCTTTGGAGAAGGATTTGGGGGTCCTGGTGGACAAAAACCTGGACGTGAGCCAGCAGTGTGCGTTTGCAGCCCGAAAGGTCAATGGTTTCCTGAGTTGCATCACAAGAGGGGTGGCCATCAGGAAATGGGAGGCAGTTATTCCCTTCTGTTCTGCCCTCATGAGGCTCCACCTAGAGTATTGCATGCAGGCCTGGGGCCCCACACACAACAAAGATGTGGAGCTCTTGGAGTGAGTCCAAAGGAGAGGCATGAAGATGATCAGGGCTGGAGCACCTAGTACTGTATCCAGTTCTGGGCTCCCCTGTATAAAAAAGACAGGGACCTCCTGGAAAGAGTCCAGTGGAGGGCCACAAAGATGATAAAGGGCGTGGAGCATCTCCCTTATGAGAAGAGGCCCGGTAATCTGGGTCTGTTCAGCCTTGAGAAAAGAAGGCTGAGAGGGGACCTGNTCTGTAAACAAGAGGGAGACTGACTTTTTACACAGTCTGACTGGTGACAGTACAAAGGGGAATGATTTAAAACTAAAAGANCTAGGGAGATCTCTTTGTGGCCTTCCAGAACTTGAGGGGAGTCTGTAAACAAGAGGGAGACTGACTTTCTACACAGTCTGACTGGTGACAGTACAAAGGGGAATGATTTAAAACTAAAAGAGGGAAGATTCAGACATGATATAAGGAGGATTTTTTTTTCTCAGAGGATGGTGAAGCACTGGAACAGTTTGCCCACAGAAGCTGTGGATGCTCCATCTCCGGAGGTGTTGTTCAAGGCCAGGATGCATGGGGCCCTGCACAACCTGATCTGCTGGGTGGTGACCTTGCCCACAGCAAGAGTTTTGGAACCAGGTGATCTTTAAGGTCACTTCCAACCCCAGCCATTCCATGATTCTATGATTTGTGTTTATAGATTTCTATTAAATTATTTTTTCAGAGTTTTTGTAGAAAACCTGACTTTTTCAGCAATCAAAGTAAGGCATATTTACCTATTTTTTTTTCTTTAAAAAAAAAAAAAAGGCCACGTAAATTACAGTGTTTGGTACCCCTTTTCCATTGTATTGTTACCTCTTTCAAAGAAAACTAGACTATAGAGAAGTACAATATAGCTTTACAGAAGTCCTTCTTTTGGATTTCCAACAAAAGACTGTGACGCTGTCTGCTTTTAGCACTCCAAATGCATTTTGTATTCTACCTACTCTCCCAAAGCATGTTTTATGCCTAGAAAGAAGGAATAATGAGGATTCAATGGAAAGAGAAAATAATAGATGAGAAAACAAAATATTCAGAAAGAAAAGAAAGGACGAAGGATTTAGTTAAGAGAAATGAACAGCAAAATTGGACCTTAAAAGGATTAATTAAGATGGTGAGTTAATACCAGTGTGGAGCTAAGATACATGTAAAGCAAAATGGAAGTTTTACTTTGATAACATTTTGAATTACACTTAATTTTAGTTTGGCATGTGTTTAGCAATGACAATAAAAAAGAGTGGGTTTTTTTGGTTTATATACCTAATAAGTGGTGTCCTTCTTCCTCCACTTCAAGGAATGTCACTATCTTGTTCATTTTCTATCTGGGAAGCTGAGAGGCAAGTCACTTCTTGCTGTGGATTACAGCCTTAGTGATATTGTCAGTTACCCTACTTCTTAGGTAAGGTTCACTGCTATATAAGTTTTCATGAGAATCCCCAAGCATCCATTTTAGAGACTCTGGCTAGCTTCTTCTCTGAGGATAACAGTATTTTTAAAGTTATATTATTTACTTCTGAGGGTAGCTCAATTATTTTATACTATAGCTTCTCAGAGGAATACCATCTTGCTCTAGTGATACATTCCAATATACTTTCCAGCTTTGCCCTGTTTCTCTCTGACAGCGCCACGTCGTCTCCAGCTACAGGGAGTTACCTCTGGATACACATTTCTTCTTCTCTCGTGCAGTAGCATCCAGTCATAAGAAAACATATATATCGTATCTATTCTAATGTGCCCCAGAACAGTGCCTCTTCCTCCAGCCTCACATCTCAAAACATCGTATTTCTCTTCCAGTAAATTCCACATCCTCTTATATATTTGATTCCCATCCAGCAGTAACTAGGCCATGCAGAGCAGGATGAACCTAGTAGGAAGCGGAAACTTCTCCAAATTAGAGAATCCTGTCACCACTAGCAATTATTATTAATAACAGAAGGGATGATAACAGTATTGGAGAGGATTAAACTTGATCCGTGTTGGAAAAGGCTTGTTCCTGAACTGATTGTCAAGACATAGTCTGTTTCTTTGTAGTCTAACAATGGCTTGTTAAAAAATAAACAATGGTCAATTTCTTCTAGTTACATTCTATTTTACAAAAGTATGTAATGAGGGCCAGTATAACAGCAGAGATAGACTGAAGCTGCAGAAGGCAGTACTCATGTGCCCATATAATTCTAGCTTTACTTGACAATTATCAAGCTTTTCTGAGGAAGGAGACATAAAAAAAGTCAGAGAAGAGAGTACTGTGACTGAAGTCTAGTAAATTTATTAAAAAATGAGTCAAACGAGTTGTATTAGCCATCTTTCCATATATTTGCAGTTTTTTTATATTCACCTTCTCAATTTTTTACGACCATTGTTCCACGCAAGCAAGAGGAGGAAACTCATTAAACCAACTGGCAGGAATGGTGAAATTAGTAACGCACAAAGTCCCCTTAGAAATTCCAAACACAGTGTTTGTTACTACAGGGTAAGTAAAACTGTTTCAGATAGCAGTAGGATTTTAAGGTCAACTTCAATCTCATTCACTTATGCAAACAGATTCTATATAGTCCATACAGTTATTGACAAACGGGCTATTTTGTCAACACTAATGAAAGAGAAGAAATTCATTAGATAGAACATGATGACAGATAAATAGCTGAGCTCTGGGTATGGCATGCAGGACTTAGCTTTCTCTTGACTCAATATTTGGAGAGGGATGTTAACTAAGAACCTTCTTTCCCTTTGATTTTATTTCTTTGGTACCAGTTCGTTCTACGCAAGTTGGGCCCAAGTCTGTAGGTCATTTTAAAATAGTAGTTGTAAAGTGATTCCCATGTGAAGTTTCATGCGTTACTTATCTATAAAAAGATTCTATTACACCTTTAGCACAGATATCTCAAAAATCAGAGGTCACGATCAAGCAGGTGTTGTTTTTTCTCTAGCTTTAATTGCTTTGATGAGGGAAGATCAAAGAAAATTCCCTTCACCTAAGTGTTAGAAAACAATGGAAGCAGTTAATTTCTCAGCAGATAATCCTCTACTAACGAAAAAGTACACACATACTTATTAAGGTGATGAGTGGCTCTGGAAGCTCTGTCTGCTGTGAAGTGCTAAATATCTATATTTCTAATCTCTCTACTCTTTCTAGGAATGTTTCTAGAGTAAATGGAGAAAAACAGAGCAAGAAAAAAAGACCTTTCAGTTTGTTTACGAAAAGGTTCTTGAGAGATACTTTTAACCTTTGCGATGACCCAAAACAGGCCTGAATTCTCCTTGTAACTTCCTGCTGTAGATCTCACACAAAAATGTATTATTTCTAGTCTCAACTATTAAAATCACAGGGGGAGGCACTTGTGAAGCAAAAGTTGGGAAAAGAACATTAATCAGATTTTGTTTGACAAAGTCTTTGAATAAAAGGTCTTGAGTCAACAGATCTGAACTACATTTACAGCCCTGTTAGATACCAGTTCAACGGCCAAAGGTATCAATCTTAACCACAATGAAGTTACTTATTAATTAAAATGCAAACCTGTACATGATAATACTTTATTACTTTCTCAATAACAAGTCTGCAGACAGCAACCTAAAAACTTCTTTTTGACATAGCAACGACTGAAACCATTAACTAACTTCAAATTCCTTCATTTTCCCTTCAACTTATAAAGATAAATAGGATTAACAAAAGTAGCTATGGTTACGATCACAAATACAGTCATATGAGGATATATGGTAATTACCCAGTCCTGAAGTCAACTCATTCACATATTTTTAGCTATTCTCTCTGTTGGAATAATAGTAATACTTTATAGGTTGATCTCAACAAAATGTCATCCACCCCCTACAACTAAAGATACTGCAAATACACAAGAGTTAATCAGTGGAGGTAAATGCAGCCAGTCAGGGGCAGTTTCTCCCCAGAGTGTTTGTGAGCACCTTCTTTTATGGGTACAGAAATGAAAATATTCTGAAAGTTATACACAACAAACAGCAGACTTTCTTTGTTGCCCTAATGGGTTTTCTATAGCAAGCCAACAGTGATGAGGCAGTCATGAAGCGAAGTGGCCATGCAACACTGAGAAACTGACTAAAGGAGACTGCTGCCTTCCTGAATAAAATTGTAGGCAACTGCTACAAGCACCCATTATTAACTTGAAACTAAACAAAATAAGAAAAATACCAATCAAATTTCATCAAAAAGGCACAGTGACACTAAAATCTTGCATGCAAATCTAGGAACACAACGGAGAAATTACAAAAGCTACCATAAACCATATTAGTGGGTTTTTGCTTCACTACTATTATTTTCTTGAAATTTGTACTCCCTCTTTCATTCAAACACAGACCTGAAAGTTTGTAGCAGTAAGAGCAGACTACCTAATGGTAAACCACTGTTGTTTTCTAGTTTTAATTAAAAATGCTGAATTTTTTTTTATTTTTTTTTTTTAAAAAAAGAGAGAGAACTGTCAGGACACAGTGTCACCATCTATTGCCACTTACTGGAATCTGTCACTTTATGCACGCATTTGTAGAATTGAATAAACATATAAATTGGAGAAGATAGCAAGCAGACACATTTAAATCAAACGGGAAAAAGTCCTGCCATGATTCCATGACACGAAATAATACAGCTATCACAAAGAACTTCCAAGAAGTATTACATTTTGGACAAAAGTTGTTTTCAAGGTGGACAACTAACTGTTGAAAAAAAAACCCTTATCACATCAACCCTGTGCAGCAATAAAACAAAACATAAACAAAGTAGGTATCTACTATATGAGCAGAGTTAGTGCCTCAAAGACTGAGATCTCCAATAGCTCACGAAAGTACAATGGAACCATTTTTCCATGGGAGAAGATGAGTCAGAAGTACAGTTCTTTAATAAAAATAACTGGAATTTTGGAAGTAAATATAAGAATTCTGGAAACTGAACAGCAAGACTGACTACCTTTTGGCTGGTTACATGCTCATATGTGATATATACTTGAAGACGAGGACTTCTGACTGTGTTTGCTAACAACAGTTGCTCTTTTGCACCTTACTTCAAGCTTATATCTTTTTCTTTGTTTGTTTTTCAAAGCACGCAGCAATGAACTACAAGCTAGAATGAAATGAAAATAAAAAAGAAACCTTTACAAAATTTTTAATGCTTTCTTAGGACAATCTTTTTCACTCACATGAAATAATAAACTAATGCTTTGGAATTAACAAAATGCCTGAAAAGACAACATCTGCTGACAGAAAAATTATCCTACATATTGTTGTTGGAAAGGCTTAATCTCCTCACTATCTGAAGCAACTCAATCTATCAAGTCAAACCTTTGAGTGTCCTGCTGCCAGTGATGAAGTTGACATAATGAAAAAAAAAAGTTGCAAAGACTTAAAACTATGACAACAGAACAGCAGGGAAAGTGTTTAAATCTGTAACAGCCAACATGGGGAGGTGTGAGCTAGAGGTAATTGCCTAACTTGTTACTCCCGACTTTTTTTCACTAAATACATGAATTTTTCATTTACACCTGCCTAGGTGCAATGAGGATATTTTTTAAAATGTGATGACTAAGGAAGTTTTACTCCTGGCTTTAACTATGAGTACCAGGCAAAAAAGAGAACAAAAAGTTTGCTCAGAAAACACACAACTTATGTCACAAGGGAAACAGCATAAACGATCCATTTACTTTAACAATGCAACTGTTCATTACTAAAAAGAGTGTAATTATAACATCAAACAGACAGTGTTCGGGTCTCTTTTCTCCTGTTCCATGACACAAGACATTTGTATCACATTAATGTCTGAGACACTGAATTAGGCACACTGAAAACAAGTGGTTTCACTGCTCTCACAGATTGTCGCTAAGTTCCTTCCCTTCTCACTGCTGAAAGTTTATCCTCTAATAAATAATTCCCAAGACATCTTGCAATAGGAAGCATTCATGAATGAATGCATTAACAAATGTTTCCTATTGCAGGGCGCACTGGGAATTCTTGTAATACTTGCAAGGAGTTTACAGACCTTCATTAGTTACATAAAAAAAGGAAATTTGCTTCTTCTGAACATACTATTTTGCCCTGTTTCAAAATATCACAGCAGACAACTAAATGCTGGCATGAAACAAAGCCAATGACCCGTTATGTACTTACCATGTACCACATGCTTGGCCACTTGGGATCATTGAAATAAGTGGATTGGGTACCACCAGGTTTATAATCCCTCTTTATCCTTCTTTTAACCACCTGCTGTTGTATCCACTCCACCTGCCAACCAGGAAAACATTTGGTAAGTGTTAGGGTTCCATGGAGATTATCAAGAAATGTGTGAAATCTTGGGAAGTTTCCCATTACCATAGCTGTAGACATATTTCATGTTAAAGAGTTCATTTTGGCAGCAGGAATGCACAGCTCACCTTGGCATACAGTTCACTAGGGAATACATCCAATTTTGTTAGTGCTACAAATCTCCCCGAAAAACTACTTAAATCCCTTGCTAGAAGGATTTTATTGACGATCATCTTTTGAATGCTTTTATTATTTTTCATTATTAGAATTGAACTTTTTTCAAATTTGTAAGGCTAGTTTTATAAGGCATAACAACAGCATATCACAATGAGAAATGAACTATGCTTCTGACAGCTTTTTTTTTTGAAGTTTGTTCCCCAAAATAAAAACATTCAGTAAAATACTCCGATATTCTGCTTAACCAATATCTAAATCATCTTCAGTACTTGAACTGAATAAAACAAAATTAAACTGTATTTTTAGAAGAGTAACTCTCCATCAAGATTCTCTCAGCCAGGTGCTCTGGAACTTAATTTTATGGGGAGTACTAGCACACAGAGAAACAGATGTGTATGGAGCAAAAGGTCAAATTGGAACAGCAACAACAAAAAGACCTTGAAACAAGAAATATAAGGGTTAAAAAACTAGTTCTTAAAATCAGATTCATATCTGTCAGATACCTCTTCATAGATTCACAACACACTCAGAAAGGATGGCACTGAAAGTGACACCGACCTTAAAGCAGGCAGGACCACAGGCATTTCTGCATTAGCTAGTCTAAATGGGAGCTAGTTTCTATAATTGTGAATAGTACAACTATCCACAGAGAAAACCAGGTTATATTTACACACGTCTAACTTCCTGACAGTTCATATTTTTGCCGAATTGTTTCGCGGAATGTAACTATAAAAATTCAATTCACTTCTCCCCAAGCAAGACAGCCATTTCCTCTCAGCAGGCAACTCTGCACCTTTTATTTCTGCTGCTCATGAATATCTATGTATGCACACATACATACATACATATGAAAGAAGTTTACTTTCAGCTCACGTATTTGTCACTTGTAAGAGATGGCATTAACATTTTTCCTTAGCAAGCTAATTTCCACCAGGCACCTACGGTTCAGATTCAAATCATGGGGTCCTTAGAGAGACATAAGTCCATTGATATCAACAGAAATTTTGCTTGAGATCCATACCACCTCTACCATTGCAACCATACAGTTTCATGGTTTCCCTTAGAAAGAAAAATTTACTTTTTCCCCTTGCCAAGAATTAATTTCAGGTTCAAGAGTATTCTACTAGAGGAGAAGTTGTCTGGTTTAAAGACTATCAGGTAATGTTCATGCAGAAATCCAGTTCTTTGTTATTCTAGTAACCAACATAAATCCTTTTCAGCTTCAAAGAAAATTGAGATATTGGATAGAGTGGTTTCCTCCTGGTTGCTCTGCTTCTCTTTCAGCCCAGGCTGAAATCCATCTTGGTGGACACCCTCTTGATAACCTGATAACTGATTGCCCCCTTCAGATCTTATAAGATCCAGAAGTCTCTTTAGAAAAGTGGGCAGCTAATCACTCCTACATATTTCATGTAGCAGAGTCTGGAGGCCTGTGAGATGTAGAGCGTATCTGGCCAGAGGCCAAAAGAGGGAGGGCCAAAAAACTTTGGTAAGTACTAAGTCTTAAGACTGAAGAGACTGCTCTGAAGTGGGATCAACATCCCTCTTAAATAGATTGCTTCTCAGTGAAAAAAGGCTGATTTATAACTGACTTTTAATGAAACCTGCTTCCTCATCACCTCCTGCTAATAGATGTTTCCTTTTTCAGATTCTCACAACAGAAGCTAGTTTTTCTTGGAAGTTTATTCCCTTGCAAGTAGCTGCCTAGATTCCCTTAGACCAGGGACCACACTTCTTCTATTACTAATATTTAGCAATCAATAAAAAAATATTCAACAAGTCTGAGTAGACAAATATGGTTTTCAGGGCTTATACGGATCCACCTTCTAAACCTTATGAGATTTGGCTGTTAGTGCTATAAACACTTTCAACTGCAGGAGAGGTCCCAAGGCTTCTATTTACTGACACCTTGACTCACCTTTTAGCTGAAGGAATGAATCACACAAGCATGTCACCCTGTCTCTAAAGTTTACAGCAAAAATTGTTTAAGTCAGCAGGTTTCAAAGCGATACAAAGCGATGACATGTATGGTAACTTGTTATGAAAAATAATTCCTATGCAGGCCTGCAGGGAGAACTGGCGAACCAGCAAAATATTCTAGGGTTCTGATAAGGTCCACAAAGACAAAAAAAAAAAAAAAAGGAAGAGAGCAGAAGATAAGACTTTCTACCACTGCTGACTGACTTAGGTGCATGAACGCTAATGGAAGAAGGTAGCAGCTGCCAACATGACTACTGTATGTAAGTCAGAGATGCAAGGCATTTAATTTGGCAACAGGGGCTCCTGTAAGGAGTACCAATAGCAAGTGCGAGAACTGTGAAAAACACCTTTCTTTTGTGAATGGAGCCAGAGGAGTGTAAAATATTCCAGGAGATAGTGCAGCACACATAACTTCATATAATTTCTATATGGAAGAATGAGAGGACAAATTGCAAAACTCTTTAGTATTCACTGTGAAAATATGTTTTCTCCAAATTTTACTCCCTGTTCAGCTGCAAATATCTGCTGATCATTTAAAAGATGAAGGTAAAGGCATCGTAGTACTTGCTGAGAGTGAACATCCATACACTGACGCCTCAAAAAAACTCCCATCAATTAATTCATTTTCTCTTTTCCCAGAAAACATTACTGAGAACACTTATCAGACAGCCCTTTAGTCTAAGCAATCACAAACATGGTGTCAGCGTGCCATACCTGTTTATTTGAACAATAACATGAGAAATAAAGAACTTTGTATATGCATATACATAAGTACTTCTGTACATGCATGTATTTGTACAGGAGCTTGCATCATCTGAGTTAATACACAAGCCAGCAGCAAAGTTGATGGTTAAGATTTTAGTGATGCATGGATAGATATTTACCACCTTTGAACAAAAAAAATGAAGCGCCTGTTCTTCAGATTATGTATTTGTCACAGAGTCTGCCCCTAATACAAGCTGGATGTTGTCCATAATTCCTATTTCCTCAGCTCCTAGAAAAGTTAGGGAAAACATATGAAAGAGTAATTTTGCAGAAGGGCTGTGCAGCGTGCATGATCAAACCCAAAGCCAAAAAAAGAAACGTAACTCCTTGTCTTCCCACAAGACCTAATGACAATTTCATGTACACGTAAGATTATTTTAAATAAAATGGCCATTTGGTTTCATACAAACACAGACAAATGCAAATGGCATGTTTGCATGAGAATGCATACAGGAAGATAGCACAGGTAGCTCTGTATTGATAGGTACAATGTAAAACAGGAGGACTCACCCTGGCCACCTGCAGATATCCACTTAAGTATAAGGGGGGAGTCAAAATGACCATTCACAGAACCATTCACTGCCTTGAGGGAGACCGCTCAGGATGCTAGACAGAGTAACTGAAAGCAACACAGCAGGCTTGATCACAGTCCTGGTTATAGTCTTGTCCGCAAGATTTTTAGCAAACAGCTTCTGTCGGGATCTGCTTAGTAACTGTTTCTATACCGAGAATGCACTGATACACCCACCTAGATTATAATTTAAAACATCCCAGGAAACACATTTTCTCATTTGAGAAGTCAGTGCATAAAGTTTAGTTTACAGAAAATATCACTGCTACAGAAATAGAACAATTTACTTCACTGAATCCTAAGGCTTGCTTATTTTCTTTAAAAACTGAAGAGAAAAACTTGCCAGTAGTCCTCACTCTAAGTTAAATTGTACAACTACTGGGTTATATCAATGAAGACTAAGTCAAGACTCAGCAGTTATTTTAGTATTTTGAGTATTTTACAGGTCTTAATGCACATGTACTGTCAAATGCCTGGTAGATCTCGGATTGTTTGATTCTGAATGAAAAGAGCTCAATTGTATAAAAATCTTTTTGTTTAAAAAATGTCTACACTTCCTAACCTATAGGCCTTGAAGGAAAGTCTCTGAAGTAATTGATTATGCAGATCCCCATCTCTTGCCAAAAGGAGACTATGCGAACAATGAGGTGTATTTTAACATTTCCATAAAGTCACACTTGCTGAGGGGGAGCAGTGCACATTTTCCCATTGACTTCAGCTTTGAAAGTTCCATTTCCTGAACGTCTAGAAATCAAAGCCAAGCCAGATTGGAGACCAAGCTATTTTAAAAAAAATCATAATTTCCAGCCTCCTCACTCATAGGCTTGTTCTGTACACGATGCAGCTCTTCTTCACAAACCTGCATGAAACAATGCTATGGAATAGAAGTCGCTCTGAGCTCATTCTAGCACATCATTCTTTTATTCTCTTCAGGCATAAAGAACACAAGGAAATATTATCTCTACATGAAACAAACTACTTTCTACTATTTTCACTCTCATTTATTCTACAGAACTCATAAAAAAGCAGCCTCATTCATGTACACTGCAGTAAGATCTCCTCCACTGTAGTAAACTGCGGAAAAAAGTTTGAAAAACAAATGGGAAAACTTTACATGCTGAAAAAAATAATCCATCTACTTATCAAAGCAGTGTGATTTTTAAAATACAAACACTAGACAATCTTGTGAAACAGCACTTATTTTGTTTTTCAAATATATCATGAGGGGGTCTGCTTGAATAACTATTTTCAAATTGATTAAAAATGTGTCAAGTTCAGCATATGAAAATGCTATTATTAAAAAGTAGAAGGTACAAAAGCAAGTTGAAGGCATACTCCTTTCCATTTTGAGGAAAGAATGCACAGCAAAAGAACACCCTAACTCTGAACTAATGTATGCATTTCATAACAAAATCTGTTATTTTTTTTGTTGGAGAATTAAACAGGAAGGTGTGGGCATTCAGTTTATGAAAATGAGTTGCTGAAGGTGCCAATCCCAAATGAAATCACGGCTTTAATCCTCATACTGCATCATTTGCTTCAATCTGTCCTACATCTCTAAGAAATTAGAAATCCCTGCTCAGATGGCAAGAAAGTAGGTGCTACATAAACACTATAAGGAAAAAAAAAGAGAGAAAACTCAGACAGGGAACACGGGAAGTATCACCAAGCTAGCAATGAATCTGCATGGAGTCAGGCTGGACGAGCAAAAGGGGCAGCACTTAATCATGTGGGAAGCTGGCAGTGTACAGCACTGCAGCACTTCACTGGGAGTTTGCAGACTCAAGGGAAGTGCTCTGGATGAACACCCTGCTCTCTATAGGGACAGCCTCACGCTGCACCTCAGCCTTTGCTCCTTAAAACTCTGGGCGCTGACATGTACGTGAATCCCAGGGTGAAGAAAATGACAGGAGTGAGGCTGGCGCTCCCGGAGACAGGAACTGAGACTGTGCCTGGTCCATAGTAGGCTGTAAGAGAAAAATTGTTTCTACTGCTCATGGTAGCAGAAACAGTCAGCTAAGTATCTCAGTTGTGCCACCATCAAATTTCCTGTGACACAGGCTCTATCTAAACACACTACTTGGCAACACTTGCCATTTGCATTCCACATTTCACACTCATGCAAAAACAAAGTCAAAAAATTCAAGATTTAAAAAGTGTAGGAAGATATATCAATATTCAAGGGACACAACTTGGCTGAGGAACAGCTGAGACCCAAGCAATCACTCAGCAGAGCAGGAGGGCTGAGGAGGCCACTGACACACCTCCTGTTGCCGATGCGCAATCACAGAAGTAAGATTCCAAAAGTTGGATTGCTCTGCTTAAGAAGAATGGCATGTTTTTTAAATAATTGATCACTAGGCTATTTTCCTAACCTATCAGTATGCTCTGACTCACAGCAGCAGCAGCAGTCAATTTGCACATAAAAATAGATGAAGACAGTTGGATAAAGTAGCTGTTGACATAGGTCAAGAGCATGGAAAATTATTGCAGATGCCATTTCACAGACTGCAGGGGTTTAAAGTTGGATAAAAAGTCAATGAATCCAGCAGTGCTAAGTGATGCATTCTTGCTGATTGACAACGTGCTTCTTCAGCAAGGGTCAATGACAATCTACAATCAAGGCAGTTGTCATAATTATGCTACATATAATCTGAAAAAGCAACATAGAAAAAGAAGCAGATGTTAAGACAGGCTGGGTAGAGAAAAGAAAAGCAGATGAGAAAAGAAGGCAGCAGAGAATGCTTTAAATTACCACTTTTTCCCAAAGAAACACATCTTGCACAACAGCAGGGAAAGCTACAGTAGTCTGACCCGTGGAACAAGGCTAAAATTCAATGCATATTTTTCCATCTCTTAGCCACAGAAAAGTCGGGCAGTCCTGATATGAATTAAGTGGCTTCTACCTACTCTGCTACACACAAGTAATCCATTACAGCACTCAGGCATACTTCCACATGCATGAGGTACCCCCCTCTACAGCTGTGCATGCAAATAGATTTGAAACCCGCTGCCTTTCCTTCATGACTTTCCCATCTCCAGATCTCAGAGCTCTTCACTAGTGTCAACACAACTCTGCAGCTGTGTGTGGCAGTGAAGTACCCTCCTGCTTTAGGAGCATGACTTGGGAGGAATAAATATGGAAGAGACGAGAAAAGAGCTCAGCTCAGGCAGAGACAGCAATGCACAATCTCCACCCTACAGAAGTTCACTGCCAGTTTGTTATGTGGGAAAGGCAGGCACCACTCTGAAATCCTGAAGGAGCTCAGCGCATATGCTGCCAGCCAGCATGCGCATCCTACTTGAAAGGCAGGCAACAGTGGAAGTGGCACAGACAAAAAGATCTAGACCTTCCCTTGTTAAGGAAGTCTGCAAATCTTCTACCCAGAGGTGTGAATGTAGCAGGTGCAGAGGAAACACAACTGTGGCCTCTGCCCACCTCTTCCAACCTGTGCCATGGCCAACCTCTGAGCAGATGACAAGTCAGGATGAGTGTCACACCGCAGCTTTGCAGCAGAGCTAAGAACGAGTTCCAGGGAGCCAGGTAGCTGCGAGCAGCAGCCCAAGTCCTGGCTGTCCAAGTCCATGTGCCTCAGGAAGGAGGGGATTTTCCCTTCTGCAGACAGAAGTGCTTGAGCCAGATCAGATGCATCTGGTACTGTTTCTAAGGTAACTCTGCCTCGGAAAAGCCAGGAAAAATCTTTTCTGCACCAGCTTGAAAGTAAGTCTCATGTTTATACAATGTACATTATCATTTAAGACCCCAGGTCATACAGCTATCTTCATTACAACTCAAAAGCTACAAGGGAACACAATTTAAAAAACAAAAACCACTGTAACTGATAAGTCTGCTTGCACCATTACATAAAATGTTAGTATACATAATCTTGGGACAGTATAACGACCCAGAATTCCAACACACTGTGAGGATTAGTACTAACATCACTCAGAATGCAAACTCACACGTCACAACTTCACAAAACCTAGGCCTACAATTCTATTTGCTTAATAAAAGACTGATGCCAAATCCAGTATCCACAAGGGAGTAAAACTTAAAACTCTGTAAACATAATTAACTTCAGAGTCTAACAATTGGCAGTTGAAATACCTTGAGGTTTATGCTTATAGTACTGTAGCAATAATGATATGTATATAGAAAAAAAGGTGGAAATTTCTGTAGGATTTTTTCTTTCCTTAGGCTGGTCCTTACAACTTTTGTCACAAATGATGTGCTTCAGACATCTGCACGTGCTAATTTCAGATGGCCTTAAATCATTTACTAAATGAATTCTTAAGAAGACAAATCTCCCACTAGGTTAAATTCAAATGTTAAAAATACCAGAGCAATTCCAAAGATGCAGATTCAGTCAAGGATTTGCCGTGGCTTCTATTGCCACTGGTATCCATAGCAGTTTAGCAAATCCCCTGAGAGTTACTGAGACAGTACAAGTATTCCAGAATTAAGTGATATATAATACACAGAAGCGGTATACCAGTCTTGTCAAAGCAAATACAGGGTGCTCTTCCAGAGTGGTCACTTCAATGGCCAAAATCCCTTTGAAATCAACCCCATACAATATTGCTCCTCTCTACAAAACGAGAAACTACCACCTACAATTCAGTATATTTCCTGCACTTTTGCTTAATGACTTTGCCAACATGGAACTCTTGGTCATATATTCACCATGGAAAAGCTCCATCACACAGCATATACTAAATATCAATTCAAGCAGTTTTTGTTCTCAGTGTACTGTTAAGCCACAGGAAAAGCTGATCACATTTTTTTACTGCCTTGATATCACTACTGTTTATTATATTCCTGATCACAAGATCTTTTTTTTCCCACCCCCTAAACCCACACTTTTCCTAGCATATAATAAAATGTATGTGTTTAGAATTCAAAATTGGATCAAAAGTACTTATATCAAGTTCCAGTTTTAGAGCTGTGAAACATTAAAGATAATTGGGCTTTACTCCTTAAGGAAATATCAATGCCTTATTTTACATCACCCCATTTCACTAGCTCTTTGGCATTTCAGATGCCTTTGTGGCACAACTTGAGGACTACTCCTACTTATTTCATGGCCAGCCTGTATGTCTCTTATCCATCTTTTCAAGTCAAGAAGGAGAGTCACTAGCGTTGTCTCCTCCAGCATAAGCTGTTGTGGGAAAAAGAAAAAATATCCAGTGCCCTTTAAGACATTGCTGGTTTAATCTCTCTTCTCCTCTGTCTGTGCCCCTAGCTCCAGCACAGCTCTTTTTGTCCTGAGCTCTTGCAGTTTTGCAGGTGGCAGTGAAGTTTGCTGCTATGAAAATGCTGATTGCTGGAGCTCTTAAACATCACCATCACCTTCTGAAATAAGCTGCAGAGCTACTCATGAAAGACACATGCAGCCAGCCTGAGGAAACACTGCAGTCCAGCCTCCCAGGCAAATGAAAAACGATTGAAGTTTCCTTTCCTACATCCAGTAGGCTGAAGAAACGTAAATGTTTTTCCAACTGAAGTACTATTCCCACACCTCAAGAACTGCTGACAGTGCTTCCAGTGAGGTGGTATCTCTCAATTTCTGCAAGTCGGACCACATAAAAGCTGGAGTGATGTCTGATTAATGAACCTGCTGGTTACTGCCTTTCTTTACTTCAAAGCCTTGAGTGAAACAAGGGCAGCATCTTGGCTTTGCAACTCCCTGACAGTCCCTCTGCACGTTCTGACATGAGAAACGTGCCAACAGCAGTCACTTAGTTATGGATTCATTTCTCAATGCTCATAATTCACAACAGTCTTCATATTACAAATTGAGAAAAAGAAAATAAAGAACATTTTTTTCCATGGCTCTCATTTATGGGACAGAATTTCGAATTGTATATACTAAAGCTCCAGTCAGACCACTCATAAGAGTTTGCAGTGTGGTCTGTAGAGTCTTGCCAAATTTTCTGTTATCTACATTTATGTCATTTAAAAGCTCATAAAGCAATGAGCTTTATGAGCTATTTCTACTTTGTCTTCTGTTAGGATAAAAGGACTTTAAAATGACCTAAGATAAATGTGATTCTTCATGATAACGTGCTATGAAAACTCTCTGTACCAATAAAATCTTTTTTTTTTCTTTTTGGACAAAACAATCTTAAGTGTGGAAATATGCATCTTCCCGGCAGCGTGCCCAGGTGGCCAAGAAGGCCAATGGCATCCTGGCCTGCATCAGAAATAGTGTAGCCAGCAGGAACAGGGAGGTGATCATCTCCCTGTACTCAGCTCTGGTGAGGCTGCATCTTGAGCACTGTGTTCAGCTTTGGGCCCCTCACTACAAGAAAGACATCAAGGCCCTGGAGCATCTCCAGAGGAGGGCAACAAAGCTGGTGAGGGGTCTGGAGCAGCTGAGGGGGAGCTGGGATTGTTTAGTTTAGCTGGAGAAGAGGAGGCTCAGGGGAGACTTTATTGCTCTCTACAACTGCCTGAAAGGAGGCTGTGGTGAGGTGGGGGTTGGCCTCTTCTCACAGGTAGCTAGCAATAGGACTAGAGGGAATGGCCTCAAGTTGTGCCAGAGGAAGTTCAGGTTAGATATTAGGAAAACTTCTTCTCCAAGAGAGTGTTCAGGCACTGGAACAAGCTGCCCAGGGAAGTGGTTGAGTCACTGTCCCTGGAGGTGTTCAAGGTATGTCTTGATGTGGAACTGAGGGACATGGTTTAGTGGGTAATCTTGGTGGTAGGTGGGTGGTTGGACTAGATGGTCTTGGAGATCTTTTCCAACCGTGGTGATTCTGTGATTCTAAACTGAACGTAAGCTTTGTTTGATATCATTCGGGATATGTGACAGAAGATGTCTGCTTTTGTCAGGACAGACAATTCAGGAACTTCAAATGATGCCTTTCTTGGATTACTTCATCAAATTGTACTCCGGTTCATAAAATGACAAGCAATTTTGTCCTGCATGTGCACTGAGCAGGGCTGCATATCTCACTGCCACATTCCTGCATTCAAGGCAAGGGACACTTGCTGACATAGCAGGAACCCCAGAAAGCAGCACAAAAATGATGAACATCAAAACAGATACACAAGGAAACATTTCTCAGAGGTGTTCATATCTGGGGAAAGGGAAGTTTACATGTGTTCATATACGATGTCCAATCACATATGCAGGTCACCAAACTGCTGTAAAGGAATATTCTTCAACTCACAGACATTTACAACAAAGAGGAATGACTAGAGGTTGAAGCTAGATAGCCTCAGATAAAGGAAAATTGAACAATCTAAAGACTTCTGGAAACTCTCCACTGCTGTTAACGTTTTGACTAAAATTGGAAGATTTCTAAAAGCTATGTTCTGCTTCATACAGAAATCAATTACAGGGAACCACATGACATCTGGCCAAAAATGGTTTGACTGGATGGCCACTATGCTTCCTTTTGGTCTTACAGACTGTGAGCCTGTTGCAACTTCGTTTTGGAGAAATAGTTTCTTAGGAACACCGTGGAAAACAGAAAACTGCCTAGAATTCAGAAATTCTGGCTTTATTGTATGATCACATAACAGTTGTAGTCATTATTGTTCAAACAAAGTGAATTGATGTTGAGTTTAGTAAACTTAAAAAGAAGTTTTCAATACAAATCCTTCACAAAAGCAAAGATATATCTATATTCTGGTCTTTATTTAGAATTTCAGTCAACAGAAGTGATGGAATTTACTCCCTCTCAAAAAAATGGAAAAAATAATCTAGGTTAAACACAGCTTATGGAAGCAACAGTCAACACACCAGTGGATATGCCTGCTTAAAGTGGATTATAGGGAAAGGATTTAGACTGAGAGCGTTTTGTTTTACTAAAATATTGTCTGCATTCATACAACGCTCTCTGTGACACCTAGATCAAAACATTTCCCCAGAAACACATCCAGAGTGCTCACCATGCACATGCCGCTTGCAGAAGCCTGCACTCAGCTGCCAGCATGGTCCCTGCTTGCAGGCAGGGTAAGGATGCCCGATGATGGCCACACACATTTGAGCTGTGCAGCTTCACACAGGGCACAGGTCCTCTGAGCCATAGCACCGCAGCATGTGTGGCAGTGAGGATCTGCTGGTCTGAAACACTACGTCCAGCCAAGGAAAATAACTGGCTTCCAGAGGCACTAACTTTCCAAAACGATCCTGTAAGACTACAGGTTGTCACACACATGGAGTTTTGCTTTGTCTTAGAGAAAGATGTCTTTCCTGCTTCCTGCCCTGCTCTTTATTACCTGTTAATAACTCTCAACAAGACAAATTGGCTGTGTGTATCATCATTACTTGCTGTTCACCATTTAGAATATCTGGGTGAGATAACTGCCACTAGAATGGAGTGCCTGTCTTGTCTGTCAGAAGCAGGCAGAGAGATGCATAAAAATGTTGATGCCCTACAGCAGAATCATATACTGCTGCCAGAAAGTTTTCCAAATGCATGAGAAAAAAAGAAAACAAAACACAACTTTAATCCATTTTCTATGAATATCCTGTACTACAACGAGCATCATCAGTATCAGATAAAGCTGGATCCCCTCCGGAAATTGTGTGTAAAAGCTGCTCTGTCACATTCCTACATAGTCTGCTCTGAGATGCTCCTGTCCACAGTGTTTTCATTCAACCCCTCTCTTTCTCTGATCTGAAGTCCTGGCATTTAGCCCTGCAGGATCAGCTTGTTCCAGAATCATGCATCTTTCCCTAGTTCAAAACTGGGATCTCTCTACTTCCTCCTTTTCCTCCTCTTACTGATATCGAGCAGTTTTATACCCCAGCAGCCATAATAGCAATTTGCCCTCTCTCTGCCACTAGCAATACAAACTGACTCTAGTGACAGCAAAAACGCAGTCTGTATAACATGCGACCATTGCAGCTGTCAGAGATGTTGTCTTCCCTGGCAAGCTTCTAGAACACAAATTAGAAATGAAAGGACTAATTCTCCATGCCTTTTTGGAAACATTTCGTTGCCCTATTATTTTTCACCTGTAAACCCATTTTGCTGTTAAAAAAAATGGAGGAACATGTACTCCCTTTACTAGAACTGTAAGGAAACTCAAATGTTATTAATACCTAAAAGCATCCATAGACTAAGGATTGGCAAGCATTTTCCTTTATGACTCTCTGCTTTTCACAGAATCACAGAATCACAGAATTGTAGGGGTTGGAAGGGACCTCGAGAGATCATCGAGTCCAACCCTCCTGCCAGAGCAGGTTCCCTAGTGCAGGTCGCACAGGTAGGTGTCCAGACGGGTCTTGAATATCTCCAGGGAAGGAGACTCTACAACTTCCCTGGGCAGCCTGTTCCAGTGCTCCGTCACCCGCACCGTGAAGAAATTCTTCTGCATATTGGTGTGGAACTTCCTATGCTCCATTTTTAGGCCATTTCCCCTTGTCCTGTCCCCACAGACCACTGAAAAGAGATTCCCCATGTCCATTTGTCTCCCATACTTGAGACATTTGTACACATTGATAACATCCCCTCTCAGCCTTCTTTTCTCAAGGCTGAACAGACCCAGATTACTGAGCCTCTCCTCATAAGGGAGATGCTCCACACCCTTTATCATCTTTGTGGCCCTCCGCTGGACTCTTTCCAGGAGGTCCCTGTCTTTCTTATACAGGGGAGCCCAGAACTGGATACAGTACTCCAGCTGAGGCCTGACCAGGGCAGAGTAGAGGGGGAGGATCACCTCCCTCGCCCTGCTGGCCATGCTCTTTTCAAACCACCCCAGGATCCCATTGGCCTTCTTGGCCACCAGGGCACACTGCTGGCTCATGGCCAACCTGTTGTCCACCAGGTCCCTCTCTGCAGAGCTCCTCTCCAGCAGGTCATCCCCCACCTGCACTGGTACATGCGGTTATTCCTCCCCAGGCACAAGACTCTACACTTGCTTTTGTTAAACATGTTTATAACTTTTACATGTTTATAACTGCTGTGATGAAATAATCTTCCAACAGGCTAAAATTTTTCACACACAGATTTACGTAAAGTGATGCTGTTATCATTAAAGCTGAGCAAAATCCTTTAGGAGTTCCTGAATTGTGAGATGAATGTAATCTTTTCCTTTCTAGGCTGCAAACGGATCTTTCATTTTTCTCTCTTTTTTTTAATGTAGCATTTACACCTACAAAACTAGAGCTGCACACGCCTGTGTGATCTTCCTGTATACGCTCTGCATGCCCCTCCTTGGAGGTCTTGCTTTGAATGAGGCTGAGCACTCCAGCTCACACAGGGAGAGCCAACCATGCAGACGTGCAGTTATGCAAGAAAGCAACAGCCATGTGTTTAGAAACCCTGACAGAGAGATGCTGAGACTATCCTATCCCTGAATGCAAAGATTTTAGAAAGCATTTAGATAACTTAAGGCACACAAGAGAACCTAATTATACCAATGAAGCTAGCTGCACAGCCTTCTGCGTGTACCTTCTACACTCTCAGAAAAAGCAGCTGGGACCTCTACTAGTCCCCACCCAGGTCACTCACCTGCTGAAGAATCCCACAGCATGATGCACCACACTGCAGCGCATGCTGCCCTAGTCTTTAACCGTGCTGTGATACTGCCATGCCTCTGATGTCAACGGGTCTTCTGATGAAGCAGCAGAGGGACAGAAGTTTTCTCCCCATGCTTTTGTTGTTTCATTAACACACACTCAACTCTGCAATTACGATATCCTGAAAGGCTGTAATACCTGAAAACTATGAGGTAGGAAACAGGGCAAGTATTCACAAATAAACAGTTATGCCCTAAGTACTTTTATTTTCTAAAGAGAGATGTCAAATGCTAAAGCCAATGTAAAATTTGCAGTCAGGCACTGGACTTTTTCCTGAATTCACCCACTGCTGCAGTCAGTACTGCAGCTCCAGTAAAGACTGGCTGCACAGGGTAATTGTGACCACCACCACATGGAAACAGCTTAGACCTAGGTTTTAAGATAGCAGAACACAGTTTTCTGTTGAACTTCTACTGGTGACAGTGAAAACATCTACAAAACAGTCTTCTCTGATTTGTCCTCAAATTCAAGAAACCTAAGAGGGAAATTACATTTTGAATCTTAAACCTGACAGGTTGTGAATGTAGCACTGTGCAACATTCACTTCAGAAATATTCATTCCCTATATAATATTGGGAAAGAACGAAAGAGCACCCTATGCTTTCCATATAGCAAGTATTCCCTGCAGGGAGTTTTCTTTCTAAAGAACACTTCTTCGTAATTTTGAAGGACTTCTACAAAATTCTGTAACAAGATCTAGACTACAGTCAGAAATACTGCTGCTGGTTCTAACCTCTGCTCTACATATTTAGTGAAAATGTATCTTTACAGCCTAACACACACCTTGATGCAAAAGTGAAGGAGTCCATTTGGCACGCATCCAAAATTCACCAATTGCAGAGAGATCAAAAAACAAAATTTCTCAAAAGAAAAATCACCCATGCTTTAAACAGTGCCAAGCTAAAATCCAGCTAATTTTCTAAGTCATTAATACTTACATTTAAGACACATATTGCTTTCCAAATTTCAGAATAGGTTTGCTTTTTGTTGTTTGTTTGTTTGTTTGTTTGTTTTTTAAATAGAGTGGGTCCCTCACTGAGCTCCAGGCCACAACAATTTTTATCTTTCATTCTGTATTTTGGGTTTTTATTCTGCTCTTCTAAAACCAGAAGGGCTCAAATTCATCAGACTCAAGAGACCAACATGATCTGCCTCATTTAGAATACTCCTGTTTCAGGAGAGTTTAGCTACTTCTCTGAGAGACAGCTGAGCCACTGCCTGTCTCTTTAGGGTCGGCCACCATCTTTCTCATTGGCAATCAAACACAGAGACAGTTACAGCAGCTCTACCACAATCGCTATAGACTATTTCATGTTGGAATGGGGTACTTGCGATGTGGTATCATGCTTCAGGTTTTCATAGCATACTGGTCAAAATCTCAACCCCACGTGTTCCCACGTTGTGGTGTTCCAGTTTTCCAGCCCATCCCAGTACCAGCTTAAGAAAATAGCTTTATGAAAATAGTAAGAGAATGCCATCCTGCTGAATTTATTTTTCATTCCTCAAGCCATTTGCTACACTAATTAGGAAGTGAGCCAGTTAAAACCTCTAGACTAATCTCCAGCTCTTGCCCAACAGCTAACAGTGAGGTTGACATTGCCAAGGAGTTCTGTAAAATGACCTCGTAACCAGAAAATTAGTATGTTCTGAAATCTAACATTTCTTTTTAATGCACAAGCAGCTAAGGAATGGAGGGGACAAAACCCCTCTGAGGAAGCTGCTAACAACTGCGATAATCAAACAAGACAATTTATGTCAAGAAACACTTCAATATTCTCTGAGAGTGTGTATTTTCATTTTTCTTTCCTAAAATTGTATTACACTGAATTCATATTGGCAATTTTTCTCCTTTAGTAGAAAACATCAAAAGATAATTCTACTAGGCAGCTGCCGTGATTATTTTTGAGGGTTTCTTTAAATGCTAATAGAAAAGTCAGCTATCATATGAATATCGTAATAGAATTAGACATTAACAAAGCATTTATTCGTCACAAATAAGCCTCAGTCCCATTAGTGCTATGATTAACTTCATCAAATATTTCTCCCTGTTGCAGATAAATGAAGAGAAATCATCATTAAATGACAAAACTTGCTAACTGAAGAACCATCATCTCCTGTTACAGCAGCATTGGATTTGGCCGGCACGGTACCAGGATGGTCACATATGTGTTACATTCACTTGATACTGTGTGAATGTGCACTGGATTAAGCTTTCGTCTTTAGATTTCTGACACACAAGGTTCAGCTTTGAGCTGTGTTTGCATCATCCACAGGCCAAACGCCCATGTGCTGAAAAGGAACACCTCATTTAGGTTGCTACTCTTTAGCTGTGCTTGGCCTGATGAGATTGGGCAGCCTGGAGAAGCAAAGGCTGTGGGGGAACCTGATAGCAGCCTTCCAGTACCTGAAGGGGCCCTACAGGAAAGCTGGGGTGGAATTTTTTACAAGGACAGGTAATGACAGGACAAGGGGTAACAGTTACAAACTGAAAGAGGGTAGATTTAGACTGGATATAAGGAGGAAATTCTTCACTGTGAGGGTGGTGAGACACTGGAACAGGTTGCCCAGAGAAGTTGTAGATGCCCCCTCCCTGGAACTGTTCAAGGCCAGGCTGGATGGGGCTTTGGGCAACCTGGTCTAGTGGGAGGTGTCCTTGCCCATGGCAGGGGGGTTGGAGCAAGATGATCTCTAAGGTCCCTTCCAACCTGAACCATTCTATGATACTATGATCTTTAAAGGTCCCTTCCAACTGAACTATTTTGTTCTGTTCTGTTTTGTTCCCCAGAAAGATTAGGTGTTTCACCTCACCTTCCCTAGTGCTTCAGGGAAGCACTGTGCTGGCACAGGTGAGGGAAAAACCTGCTTCAAGACATGGCTATCGCTCAGCTCCAGCACCGCTCCAATCACCAGGGTTTGTCACTGTGCTTTTACTCTAGATCTAGTGACATTGCAAACTGCAGTCTACACTGGCTCACAAATGGAAATAAGCCTGATGCCGTCATTCAGCCGCAGCATGGTACAATTGGTCTCAATTCCTGCTGAAGAAACTTTCCCAAGGATTTTTGCTGGTGGAGAATGTGGTAAGCTAAGACTAATGTACCAGGCACCCCTACAGGCACAGATTTCAATCACCATTACACAAACGAAATATCAACCATCTCATGCAAACTTTACGACAACATGATGAGCGGTCAGATCCACACTAATTACAGGAGGATGTGATGCAGTTGCTAGTCAGTGAATGGTAAACTTGTATCTCAAAAGCCCCAAGAAGGATTCAAGCTGCAGGTCCATTTGCTCATGTTCACATGAAACTTCCTAACACTCTGGAGACAGGCACCAAAGACAGATGTTGCTGTGCCCTCTCACATATTGTGATTCAGTTCATGTTCTAACCCACTGGCAACAGGTTCCATGAAACTGCAAGTCTGATTCTTGATTTTGACTAGGCTAAAGGATTACTCACATAAAAGCTCTTTGAGGCAATTAAATAAAGGGTCCACAGTTGTAAATACTGCATTACTTAACACCTAACTTAAGCCCCGAGGTCAAACTCTGAACATGGAAGTCAGCATGACAGCTCCTATTATTTCACTACCAAGCAGCATTGATTCTTTGTCCCTTGAGTGCTAATGCAGATTATGGCTACCCAGGCAGACGTCAGTAACTCACCTGGTCCCAAAGTTGAACACTTTTGTTGCTCTGTTTGGCTAACAAAATCATTTTGTTTGCTAATGAAGTTTAACTTAGCAGTGCCAGTATGAAACAACCTTTCCCGCAACAGTATTCTCATCAGAGTTTCTCTAAGCTTTCAGTCTAAGATGCCTGCTTTTAAAAGCCAGGAGGTTTTGTACTGCAGTAAAATTCTTTCTTCCTGCTGAAGTTAGTGTCTCCCACATGACACACCAATTATTTGAAGCTTTACTTTTTCTTACTCATTCTTGCACTCCAATTTTAGTACATTTAAATTTGCACACAATTGGAAAATACAACTTGATGATGATCATCTTAGCACTGAAAATTCTGACCCTCCCCTCTATTTGCAATAAACATTCTAACCAAGTGATCAAATGTATTGCTTCCCAAGGCAAGCTCCACAGGCACTGGCATATTCCTTGCCAAAGCAAGACCATCATCTTGTGGTGAAATCCATCCTTTCTCCATCTCTTTAGCCAGTTATTTCCCGTACCAAACCAGGGTATTATTTAGCTGTGTGAATTGGCACAACCCCTGCTACACATCATGAAACACTTACTCCTGGGTGCTACTGCTCTGCTCCCTTCTGCCCTCTCATGAACACCCACAGTGTTACCAGTATTAAGGGCAGGATTCTGCTATTACTTTTCTATCTTCTAAAGACAGCCCAGACCATCTGGTGTTGGCTCCTCAGAGATATACCCGTTAGTGTTTTACGTGCTGATGTCACCAGTCCCATTCAGCTCCTGATGGCTGAGGTAGAACACTTGGAAAGCTTTGTGTCACCAGGTCATACAGAACTGCTCTGTGCATGCGTAGGTGGGACTGGGTGAAATGTAGATGTCTGCAGCTATCTTTCCACCAACAAACATTCTGATTCTGGAGCAGAGGTGGCCAAACCGTGACACCTCTGCACAATGTGGCTCAAGCAGAGTATTGCACTGAAATTAGGTAGCTTTACTGCTTATTTCAATGAAAGTGAAACTGGAAATTTTTCAGTTTCTAAAGGATGAGGGAAACTGAACCACCAGCTAGGAGTTCAAACTCCAAATGAACCTATCTGAAATAAATTAAAATTTAAAAAAATGTGATGTCATCTTCGTTTATACTGACACTAATGCTGTAAAGTGTATCTCCCCATTAGTAAATGAAACATTTCACTGGAAGTTGAATTATTATTCTTACATTTTGCAGCACTTCTGTTGGCCACTTCTATTTTTCAAACCCCTGGCAAAGCACTGAGGGTTCCTCATAAGCAAAACTGAACAAACTTGAGTTTGCATGTAAGTAGATTTGAAGATTTTATCAAACTTAAAACTGAATTTTTTTCTCTTAAAAATGGTATTCTTCCAGGATTATTGCTTTGCCATTTATACTACTTGATTATGTGAGACATTTTTCTCCACACAGGTCACAAATTTCAATACCACAGCCTTTCGCTACAAACTCTTTGCACATAACAGTTTTTTGCATGAAAAGAGCCTTCACATCTATCCTGTCCACCTAACTTCCACGATTATTATTATGTGCAAGGTGCTTCACGTATCACATTTCATTGGAACTATAATCTCTTCTGTGATAGAAAAGCTCAGCTGGAGTTTCTTCATGCCTTGTATTGATGTAAAGCCTGACTTAAAGAGTGAGATTGCAATCCTGCTTTGCGCATCTCCATTTCACTTAGTGTATCTTCACTTAACCACCGGGGAAAACCCAGAGGTTCCCCACAGCTCTTCATTCCTGTCCCTGGAAATGCTGTCTTAGTTTGATTTCAGTAGAGAGCCTATGAGTAGTAAGCTCATCTGAATTCCATATGTGAATTAGAGCTTCAAGATACTTTTCAATTACACACTGACTCTATCCTCCCCACTCCATTTCACTCCTGCTCCCATTGTTTCACACATCACCAGAATAACCTTGCTGAGCAAATTCTATGGAGTTAAAAAAGGCTCTCAATTCATGGTATGGTGCTTTCAGTGATCCCTGCCAAAGACCAACCACAAACATCACACCAGCTGGAGAGACCAGAAGCCTCTGTAGTAGATTTCACTGAGTGCTTAGCTTTGATGAACAGCTTTCAATCATGTCATACTGTTATATCCTTTATCTTTTCATCTAAATGCAAACTAATGTCGGTTTAATGCTGAAACAATCGCCAAAATGTGTAATACACACATCTTCAGTTCATGTTCCCTGCTGGACTTATTCATATAGTTCATAATATTGTCAAGATTCTATATGTCTTCCCTGTTACAGTCACATAGTGAAATCAAACACTATCCACACAAGCAGTTTAGAACTAGCAGTTATCAAAATGCTTTCTCTGTTACAGGTAACTGATGATAGGAATTTCCTTTCAATAAAAATTCCATCATTTAACATTTCATAAAGCAGCAAATTAGTGATCCACTTCTAAAGCAAGCACAGATCAAGCAATTCTGCATACATGTTACACAGAGAGGATTTTAAGCATTAAGTAAACTACCATTAAATGATTTGGAAAGTACACGAACCTTAGTGTTTCCTTATTCACAAACACACATGCCATCTAATCTGCAGCAAATATTGGCATTAGATACAGTGACACTCATAAATATAATGGCATATAATACCAGTCCTTTAACATTGTCAAAGCCATGTGATGTGCTTAAGATTAAACCTTTTGTTTTTAAAGGGTCCAGCTTATACAACACAATAGAATTTTCAGTCTACTTTAATAATGATGAAATGTTATACATACACTAACTGGCCTTAAGTCTACAAATACACGTCCATGTTTCGACATGTCTATGGCTGCACAATAATTTCTAAACCCACACTCAGTGGAGCAATCACAAGGTGAATCACCAGCACTTTACTACATCATGGCATTAGATTGTCAGCTTCTTTTGGGGTATGGAATCATTAACAGGGCTGACTACCCTGCACAGCCCTCACTAGTGCTTCTCAATATTGCAGTGATATTTAACAACAATTCAGAGATTGGGCAGAATTACTCCCGCACGTGCAGCAGCATACAACACAGAATATGGGACAAGACCTAAATGGTAAAACATGGAAGACAATGGAAAATAAATTATGGCCCTGTTTTACTGCTGTGCTGTGCCTTAGAATCTCTCACAGTTTTGGCCACATTAATCGAGGCCAGCTGCCAGCAGAAGGGTATCCTGAAGCTGCGTTCAACAGCAAAATTTATGGTGGTATGTGCACATGAACTTGTGTGTTTGTATGTAAACTGCTGCATCACTGTATGCATGCGAAACAGCATGGGCTGATGCAGATGTAAACACTTTCTCATCCTCTTGCAGCAACACCTGTTCTAAGTGCAGTGTCTGCTGTCAGAATGGTGGCTCAGGCACTTGTGGGAACAGACGCACACACAGTAGTCACACTGTCTTTTATATTTACTTTTTTTTAAATAAATCAAACAGATCTTACAATTAAGATCAGAGGGAACTACCAAAACAGACCACAGAAAATAATTTTCTTATTTTAATCCCTCATTCACTTAAGAAAAAAGCAGAAAAAAAATGAGAAACTTTCTTCTAAACATTGATACCATTCTATACTGCTCATTTTCAATTCAAAAACTGGTTGATATACAAAGTTACACACGTGCTTTTGTAGAGAAGCACAGCACAGTGGATTAGTACATTAACAAAATTCCTGTACTGCTCCATGAATAAAGTTGGACCTCACGTTCCAAGAATAGCACGTACTTAATAGCATGGTATTGTCTTTGCCTCATTTTAATGGGAAGCAGAACCTTAGCAAACAGATACTGTGTCACTTCTTGTAATGCTATATACCATTCAGGTAAACGTCTCATGGTATGATATTTCATATAAAATATGCAAAAGCTTTTGCCTCAGACACACAGGTGGATTTTCTTACCTTTGGTTCCATTGAAATGAAGCTGTGGGTACCTCTACTTGAGAGAACTGACCTTTTAATTGTTTTACTATGGTAGAAGTGGTAGTAATCCTTCAGTGTTCCAATCTGTAAGGAGAGAGATGAAAAAAAAGAGAGGGAGATTTAATTTATGGAAAGCACTTTTCTGTTTTCCATTTTTAAAGGTCTATAAATTATGCAATTTCCTGCTGTGCTGAAATGTTACTTGAACCCAGTGATCATCTTTCAAAAGAAGGACATATGATATGAAATGGATGGAGTGTCCTTGAGGCAGTAACTGCATAACCAAAGATTATAATTGAGCTGCTTAGTCTGTCTGTATCTACCTTTTTAATGTTTAATTTATATGCAGTACTTCAAGTAATTCTGTATCAATCTATATCCAAACCATCTTCAAATGGCAAGTATAAAAATCATCAAATGACTATATGGTTATTAAAAGCATTCCATCCAGTTTGCTTAAGGAAATGTACAGTTAAATGCACTAAATTTGGTTATTTATAGAATTAGCTTACAAAAGGCACGCTCACAGAATCAGAATATGCAACAAGCATAGGCTCCTCTTTCTGTCAAAGGTAGGTAAAGTAGAATAAAGAAAAATGGATACATTAACCTCATGGGGTCATGACTTGTTCAAAGTACAAAATTAAGTTAGTCAAAGTTGCAAATTTCACAACAGTAAAATAAAAATACTTCTTACTCATCCCACCACCACAGAGTAACAATAAAAATATTAAATGGAGACAGACTGCACAATTTGACAAAGAAATTTTCCCCTCTAGAGTCACTCACATCAAAAAACGTGTAACATGAAAATTTAGTTTCACAGACCTATAAACAAACATTCAGCCTCCTTGCACATGGGTTGCTCCAAAAGTAATGCCTCCTATTTATTTTCATGGAAACTACAACAAAGAGCACAATGCACTACTTGATAAAGTCTCAGCTACAAAACACTACTTTTCAACGTAGCCACCACCACTAGCTATGCATTTTCACCACCAATGAACAAGAGCCTGCACACGACGCTCGTAACAATCTGCACCAGCAGAGGTGACCACTGTCGCCACTGCTGAAACGCACCACCCACCCCTCACTGTGCTCACATCCACTGTTTGGTCTCCATAAATGTTCAGCAAGCATCGATGAACGTCCGTGGGTGCCATTTTTTTGGACATGGAGGAATTCACCTCTGCTTCATCACACCTTTGCTTCATCTGCACTTCCATGTCAGACACCATTTGGTCAGAGTGCCCCTCTGCTGCCGTCTGTCACACGGCAACAAAATGGAACAGAATATTGGCGGGAAGGTTCAACCTCTACTGCCATACCACCAACATTTGTCTCTGATGCCATGAGCCAACATCATAAAATAGGAGGCATTACTTTCGGAGCACCCCTGTATTCAGGGAGAACATCTTATCAATCATGTGAAATTTGGCCTTCTGCTGCACTTTATATCTTGTACAACAATTAATAATTTAGTCAAAGATCCTTTAATGACGAGCAAAAATAGGAGAACAGAGCTTGCTATTATTTCAAATTGAAAGTCAAAGTGACTTCAGAGAACAGTCCTGGTTTTACAAACAAATCTGAACAGAACCATCAAAAAAGACAGAGCAACAAAGATTCTGTATTTTGAATTTTAATCTATAACAACATACATGTAGGAAACTTGGCTATTTAACATTAAGGGTTCAAAGAGAACTGGATACAGGCCACTAAAGAACTCCACGAATATGCTTTCAGAGTATTAGAAAATAAAAATGTTGAGAAAATATCAGAGCAAAACTTAGAAATACCAACAGAATCTTTTTCTTTTCACAGGGCATTTGGGTATTTTATCTCAAAAGATGTAAGCATCTAAGGAAGCCAAATGTGCACAAGTCCATGGGACCTGATAAGGTACATTTGAAGGTCTGAGGGAACTGGCGGATAAAGATGCTAAGCCACTATTCATCATTTTTGAGAAGTTGTGGCAGTCCAGTGAAGCTTCCACTGGCTGGAAAACAGGAAACACAATGCCCATTTTTACAAAGGCAAAAAAGGAAGACCAACGGAGCTATGGGCCAGTCAGTCTCACGTCTGTGCCCAACAAGATCATGGAGCAGGTCCTCCTGGAAACAATGCTAAGGCACATGCAAAACAGAGAGGTGATTGTTTACAACCAACACCGCTTCATTAAGGGGAAACTGTGCCTTGTAAGTGTGGAGTTACAGTAGTGGAGGAAAACGGAAGGGCAACTGAGGTTATCTACCTGGACACTGACTGTCCCACACAACATCCTTGTCTCTAAACTGGAGAGACACGGGCTTGACAGATGGGCCACTCAGCTGATACAGAAATGTCTGGATGGTTGCACTCAGAAAGCTGTGGTCAGCAGCTTGATGTCCAAGTGGAGACCAGTGATAAGAAGTCCCTTCCAATCCCTACAGTTCTGTGATTCTGTGATTCCTCAGGGGTCAGTACTGGGACCAGTGCTCTATAACATTTGCTGGTGACACGGACAGTGAGATTGAGTACAACCTCAGCAAGTTTCCTCATGACACCAAAGCTGAGTGGTGCAGTTAACACGGTTGAGGGAAGGGATGCTGTTCACAGGGACTTCGACAGGCTTCAGAGGTGGGCATCATGAAGTTCAGTAAGGCCAAGTACAAGGTGCTGCACATGGGCTGGGGCAATCCCGAGCACAGATACAGGATGGGCAATGACTGGATTAGGACTTTGGGGCGTTGGTAGATGAGAAGCTCAACATGAGCCAGCAGTGTGGATGGGCAGCCCAGAAAGTCAACCATACCCAGGGCTGCATCAAAAGAAGTGTGACCAGCACAGCACTTTCATGAGACCCCACCCAGAGTACTACATTCAGCTGTGGGGCTCTCAACACAAAAAGCACACGGAGCTGTTGGAGTGAGCCCAGAGGAGGTTATGAGGATGAATCAGAGGGCTGGAGCACCTCTCCTGTGAAGACAGGCTGATAGAGTTGGGTTTCTTTAGCCTGGTGTGTTCTGGGCACACCTTATAGCAGACTTCGAGTACCCGAAAAGAGCCTACAAGGAAGCCATAGGAGGACTCTTTATTAGGGAGTGTAATGACAGGACAAGGGGTAAAGGCTTTAAGCTGAAAGAGGGGAGATTAAGGTTAGATATAAGGAAGAAATTCTTCACAATGACAGTGGGGAGGCTTTGGAACAGGTTGCCCAGAGAAGTTGTGGATGATCCATCCCTGGAAGTGCTCAAGGCCAGGTTGGAAGGGGTTTGAGCAATCTGGTCTAGTGAAAAGTGTCTCTGCCCATGGCAGGAGGCTTGGAACTAGATGATAATAAGGTCCCTTTCAACCCAAAGCAGTCTATGATTCTGAGATTCTATGATTCTATGACACAGCTAGAGTCTAAACAAAAAGTAATTTCTAAGCTGATTTTAGCCCAAAAGGACATTAAGGACATTATAGTACACAATTGTGTTGTTGCATCACTTGTGACTGTATTAAACAGTTTAGCTGGCCATGTTGAGGGCATCCACAACAGCAGAATTAGAGGGTAGTCTAATTGCCTGCCTACAAGTTAGAAGCACTAGCCATCCACAGAAGAGACTGGAAGGATCTACAGGATCTACCTTTCAACAAAAGAGGAAAAGTCTGAGGCTTTCTAATGCTCAATGGTTGCACTCCCTCAGAGACCTTGTACTCAGGAGACAGAACTCAGTTCACAGAATTAAGTTTGGAAATTATAATGCAGCGTCTTCCAAGTATGAACAATTTTCAGATAATAACAATTAATAACAGTAATAATAATAGCAATAAAATAGTGAGATCTACAGCTTTAGTTCATAACTGTCAATGAAATAAAGGGATACCTAACCTTTTAAATGGAATTTAATTCATACTCACTAACTGCCAGTGCCTCTCACAGTAAGGTAACACCAGCATTATTAAAAATTTTATTGCCCTCTTTTCCCTTAATGGGAATTTACTTAGACCTTCCAAATCCTTAGACTACTTGGAGAATAGTTAAACTATGGAAATATAGCACAATAAAACTTATCATTATGTTATTTTTTTTTATTTTTTTATTTTTATTTTTTTTTGTAATTTAACTACCAGGCCTTAGAGGCACTCTCAAACAAAAAGCAATGCAAAGACAGAAAGACCAGACTGCACAGCTAACCACCTTAGAGACTGGTGGCAATTAGCTGTTTTATCCTTGGGAAATCTTTGTAATCTCCTTTCTGACCTGGGAGATCTGATCTCTTTAAAATGAGATGAAGGAACATTCCTGAAGAACTGCCTGGTAAAAAGCAAGGATGACGGGGCAGGGGAGACTTACTCTCTTTATAAGTAAACTTCATCACTGAAAATTTTAAATAGATATGTACATAAATTTTAATAGTACTGTGCTACGTTTATTCAAGGACAAAATAACTCATGGCCATAACAATCCTACACTATCATAATGGAATACCAGAAAACCAAAGCATGCACACACACACTTCAGCTTAATATTTAGTAGGCCTTATTTTCTTGAGCAAATGGATGCATTGAAACAAGGGTCAAGCTTTGGAGGCTTTGTCCTTGGACTGTATTTCTCCCATATGCAATTTCATATTCTAAGGCAGTATTAAGATAATGTAGGACGTAATTACTAAATGAATTCATTGACATTCACGAGTGTCCTCATAAACTCTGCGACGAAACAGAATTGCTAAAGTCGTCAGTTAAATATGCTTAAGTAAATATGCTACCTATGATCTCCACGCTAACAGACATGATTAAGCACTGAAACCACAACTGAAACCTCCACGCAGCAGAATGTGAGCAGGCAGGTTCTTCAAGCTAATGGAAAGGAGTACAAGAGATGCCTTCTGAACAGTTTCTCGTCTACTGAACTGTGAACTACAAATTTTTTGTTTTTAATGTTTAAAATGTCATGATAAAAAGTGAAGAGGAAATGTTTCAGAGAAAAAAAGAACACACTTCAGTCTAAGAAGGTTGAAACAGAATGCGTTGATATTACCTCCACTTTTTACTTTGTATCACGTACCAGCAAAGCCAACCCAGTACCAAAACCAAAAAGTATTTTGACAGCACAAAATATGGACACATTAAAATACTGTTTATGCTCCCTTGGTGCATATGAACGTAGAGGTGTGGCCACAGCTCTAAATTCTGACTCCTGTTGGTTCACCTTTATCCATAGGTTAATACAAGTTCATTGCTGCGACAGAAAACAGCTGCTGCTTTCCCTCCTTTTGTCCCTACAGAGCTAGGAAGAGTTACATACTTCATAAAAAGGATTCTAAGCTCAGCATTTAGAGCCAAGAGAGCCCTGTAAATGTTGTTAGTCATTCATGGACCTACCCAAGTTAAAGCATGCATATCCGGAAAGGACACACTCACCCAAGGCCTGGAACCTGAACTTGTACTCCAAGCAGCAAACTGTACACCATTTTTCATTGTTGTTGATTTTTTTCCTGTAAAATACTGCACTAGCAACCACACTTTCTTAACCTCCATCTTTCTTAGGTTCTAAGTCCCACTGTTGAGACAGCACTGACAGATCTCCACCAAGCTGTGGCTGAAGGAGCAACTACCATGAGGATGGCTGCAGAGCTGCTCTCCCATCTGGCCTGCAGACTGAGATGAGGGCTTTTTACTTCTCAAATATAACTTCTAATTAAAAGTGCTTTTTTTTCTCCTGTTGTTTATTTTGTTTTTGTCATCAGAATAGGGAATTTCACTTATTATATGTTATACAGAACAAATAATGCCAAGATTTGCCCACATATGGCATACCACAGTGAAGTGGAGGATTGGCTCCCATTCAATTCTGAACAATTCAGGGCTCCCACACAGAGCAGTATGACATATATTCCGGAAAGAAGCACAAGCACTCAGGACCTTACTCAAACTAGAACCTACATTTCCAACTTCTAAAAAGAGGTATCATCTATCCAAATATTCAAGCTGTCTGCAAGTTCCCTACTGGGCTGATACCCTATACTACCCTACATGAGTTAAAACAGCTTCTTGAGTAACAGCAAGCAGAAGTCACCAACAGTGCTGAATGCTATGGTCTTGTTTTGAGCTGCAGAAGCAAGATAATACTACTCTGAGGAAAAGCCTAGGGATGAAAATAATAATATCGAGTTTCTGTATTACAGAAAATCTGTATAGGAGTTTCTACTGGACAGGGGAATAAAAGTGCATTTTCAATGCTCGCTAACTTGGTGAACTAGAAGAGTCTGATGCAGCATCAGAAGGAAGGTGATGTCAGAATGAACACATGTATAACCTCAGACTCCACACAGACTACACTGAAAGCCTAACTATGCTCCAGCACTGTACATACTTGAGGTAGGCATAACCTATGCAGGCTGCTCCGAAAGTAATGCCTCCTATTTCTTTTCACGGAAACTACAACAAAGAGCAAAATAACATAGTAATGCTATTTAATAGAGAAAATTCTCAGCTACCAAACACTATTTTTCAACATGGGCAACACCACTAGCTATGCATTTTCACCACCAATGAACAAGAGCCTGCATGCCACGCTCATAACAATCTGCACCAGCGGAGGTGACCACTGTCGTCGTCTCCACTGCAGAAACGCACCACCCACCCCTCACTGTGCTCATATCCGCTGTTTGGTCACCAGAAACATTCAGCAAGCATCAATGAATGTCAGTGGGTGCCATTTTTTTCTCAAGGAGCAATTCAGTTCCACATCTTTGCTTCATAAGCACTTCCATGTCAGACACCATTTGGTCAGAGTGCCCTCTGCTGCCATCTGTCACATGGCAACAAAATGAAACAGAATATTGGTGGGCAGGTTCAGCCTCTACTGCCATACCACCAACATCCGCCTCTGATGCTGTGGGCCAACATCGTAGTGTAGGAGGCAATGTTGTCAGAGCAGCTCTCATAACCCGGCAGTTTATCTCTGTGCTCCTCTCATATTCGTTTCCTTTCAGGTTTGCTGCAACAGGAACAACTATGTCTGAAGAGCACTTCTATTTCAGAGCAGTGTCACCCAGAACAAGCTGGACTTCATCTGATGTGCACTTCTTTGGTGCAACTCCTCCTGCCCTCCTGAAACAATTTTCAGGTCTTCTAGAAGGAAATTCAGATACCATAGAATCGTAGAATCATAGAATGGTTCAGGTTGGAAGGGACCTTAGAGATCATCTTGTTCCAACCCCCCTGCCATGGGCAAGGACACCTCCCACTAGACCAGGTTGCCCAAAGCCCCATCCAGCCTGGCCTTGAATAATTCCAGGGAGGGGACATCCACAACTTCTCTGGGCAACCTGTTCCAGTGTCTCACCATCCTCACAGTGAAGAATTTCCTCCTTATATCTAGTCTAAATCTACTCTCTTTCAGTTTATAACCATTACCCCTTGTCCTGTCATTACCTGTCCTTGTAAAAAGTCCCTCCCCAGCTTTCCTGTAGGGCCCCTTCAGGTATTGGAAGGCTGCTATCAGGTCCCCCCACAGCCTTCTCTTCTCCAGGCTGAAGAGTCCTAACTCTCTCAGCCTGTCCTCATAGGGGAGGTGCTCCAGCCCTCTGACCATCTTCATGGCCCTCCTCTGGACCTGCTCCAACAGCTCCACATCGTTCCTGTGTTGGGGACCCCAGAACTGGACACAATACTCCAGGTGAGGTCTCATGAGAGCAGAGTAGAGGGGCAGAATCACCTCCCTCGACCTGCTGGCCACGCTTCTCTTGATGCAATCCACGATCCAGCTGGCCTTCTGGGCTGCAAGCGCACACTGCCAGCTCATGTTGAGTTTCTCATCAACACACACCCCCAAATCCTTCTCCGGACTACTCTCAAGCCATTCTCCACCCAGCCTGTACGTGTGCTTGGGATTGCTCCGACCATGAAACACTAAACACCATCAACTCAATAAAAAAGCTATACTGTAATCAACAGTTCTTGCTCAGTTTCTTAAATCCCTGGTCTCTGGAAGACAGAAAAGTTCAGCCAGAAAAAAGAGAAGCCTTCCTGAACCACTGGCATATGAACAACAAGCAAAACCCCAACACAGGTAGATAAATTAACCACATAGCTGTTAGAACAGAAACATCACACTTCCCATATAAGTAAATGAAATTGTATCTCTTCACATGCTAGGAATGTACTAGGACTTCACCCTTGAAACTCCCTCTCCCTCTGTTCATTTTGTTGCCATGTGACGGAAGCAGAAGGGCACTCTGACAAAATGGCGTCAGACATGGAAGTGCAGTTGAAGCAAAGATGTAGAAATGAATTCCTCAATGGAGAAAAAATTGACATTCATTGGTGTTTGCTGAATGTTTCTGGAGACCAAACAGTGGATGTGAGCACAGTGAGGTGGTGGGTGGTGCATTCCAGCAGTGGCGACAATGATGCGAAAGACAAGCTCTGTCCCAGATGGCCATGCACAGCTGTCACACAAAATGAAAAACATCTTGATCAGCTCATCCACTCCGATAGCTTAATGGTGATGACTATGTTGAAAAATAGTGGTTTTTTGTTTCTTTGTTTTTTGGAGCTGAGAATTTGCTCTATCATATAGTGTTATTGTGCTCTTTCTGTTGTAGTTTCCATGGAAATAAATAGGAGGGCATTACTTTCACAGCAATCTACATACCTTTAAATTGAAATTCTAATTTGAATCACATTTTAATTGTACTTCAGAATTAACACTTTAAATATGTTTAGACTACATTCTGGAACCCAACAGAAAGCCTTGAAAAGAAAAATTATTAAAAATTTAATATTTTTGTAGCAGTAATTACAATGGAATATACAAATTCATGTAAGGAATTTCCATTGCCAATTGATACCTTTGTTTTATGTTCTTTTTAATCCGCATTTTCATTTTCTTCAGGTACAGTAACATTTTTCTGAGAATTTAAGGCTTTCTAGCATATATATTAAGATTCAAATCCACATTAAAATTTTCAAAGTGACTTAGAAAACTTCACCCATGATACTGAAAAGTTAAAATACTTAGACATCTAAACTACAAGTCTTAATCTAAAATATTTTCAGAATTCCAGTACTCTACTTCTGTAAATAGAGGAATGTTCTACATCAAATATATTTTAAAATACACTTGCCAATGTAAAGCAAAATAATTTCCTCTGCAATCAATAATTGAGTAATAACTTTGTATTAAGTTTGCATACACTGCACAAAGCCTCCTCGATCATTCTTTCTGTGTACAGGTTACTTTGTACAGCTGTATTTTAAAACAAATACTGTTAAAAGAAATTCTGCTTTGCAGAAATGCAGTCCTTTAATGATCTCTCAGTAACCTTTAGCATTTAGAATCTCTTGAGGAAAGGAAAAAAAAAAGAAAAAAAAGAAGCAGCAACAAAAAAGGTAAAGTTTCACCAAAAAAAAAAAAAAAAAAGTTCTGTCATGTGACACAACCAAGTTTTAGCCCAGCTGTCTTTGCAAGAATGGTAAAGTATTGAGTTAGAGAGAGGTCAGAGGTCTCAGGAAGTAATATGAACACACAAAATAAGTTCTGACACTAAAGAGATACAAATCAGAACAGTATCAACAGTGTTATTCTAATATACTGTCACACTAAGAACTACTGATTTGATCTACCCTACTAAACAGGATAAAAAGGCCTTCCAAAGAAGAAGATTGTGGCAGCTCTTTTGAATTATATGTTCATTTAATTCCCATAGGTTCTGGAATGAAGATCCTTCTGCCTTACTAACTGAGTTCTGAAAAGAGAGAGAAGTTAGAATTTTCTTTAAAACAGAACTACTTGAAATCATAGAATGGCTTAGGTTGGAAGAAATCCTAAAGCCAAGTTCCAACCCCCCTACCACGGGCAGGGCTGCCACCCACCAGACCAGGCTGCCCAGAGCCCCATCCAACCTGGCCTTGAGTGCCTCCAGGGATGGGGCATCCACAGCTTCTCTGGGCAGCTGCGCCAGTGCTTCACCATTCTCTGAGCAAAGAATTTCTTCCTAACTTCTAACCTAAATCTCTCCTGTTTCAGATTAAATCCATTCCCCTTTGTCCTACCGCTATCTGCCAGAATAAAAAGTCAATGCTCCTGCTCGTAAGCTCCCTTCAAGTATTGGTATGCTGCAAGGAGATCTCCCTGGAGCCTTCTCTTCTCCAGACTGAACAAGCCCAGCTCCTTCAACCTGTCCCCATATGAGAGGTGCTCCAGTCCTCTGATCATCTTTGTGTCCTCCTCTGGACCCGTTCCAACAGCTCTGCATCCTTCTTGTGCTGGGGGCCTCAGGGCTGGACACAGTACTCCAGAGGGGGCCTCATAAAGTCAGAGTAGAGAGGGACAATCAATCACCTCCCTCTCTCTGCTGGCTATCCCTCTTTTGATTACAGTTGGTCTTCCAGGCTGCAAGCACACACTGTTGGCTCACATCCAGCTTTTTGTCTTCCAGGACCCCAAAGTCCTTCTCAGCACAGCTGCTCTCAAGGAGTTCTTCTCCCAGACTTTACACGTACCTGGAATTGCCCTGACTCGTGCTGCACCTTGAACTCGGATCTGTTGAATCTCATTACATTCACGTTGGCCTACTTTTCAAGGCTGTCCATGTCCCTCTGGATGGCATCCCTTCCTTCTATCATGTCATCAGCAAACAAGCTCAGGGTACACTCAATCCCAGTGTCTCTGTCATCTTGAAGACATCAATCAGGTAAATAAAGGTGACAGAAAGACAGAAATCAATCCAGAGCAGATGAAAGTCTCATTTGAGCCTTATATGGATGAGCAGTGAAGAGAGTAGTACCTTATAAACCATGGGTCATACCAGACTTCTATATGGTAAACTCAGATCCCTTCCAAAAACGATGGGACTAACAGACTATGAGCCTGGATCTTACCTTTCACAGTTGCAGCTCTGAGAATAAGAACTAGCATCAACCTCTCAAGAAACACAAGAGTCATCAGTACTCCTTGAATCTGTACTGTGTTGTATGTACTGTGTACTCTCTGAAAATGATCCTTGCTACATGGTACCTCTTCCTGAGAGACGGAGACACAACCATACTTCCTCAGTGAAGACAGGAATGAATAAAATGTGGGAGGTGGAAGATAACTGGACGCTATGTTCATCAATCAAATACTCCAAATCAGCAGAAATTTGACTATAGTACTTGAAATCTTTTAATGTCAGAAAGGAAGAGTTTCATCCATCTCCTGTCCAGGACTGATCAACAAGTTTTGATTGTTAGAATGGTGCTCAAGTGAGTAGCTAAAAATTTATGAATACAGAGCCCCGAATTTTTTTGTGAGGGTGGGAAGGGAAGCAGGGCTTTGTATGAAGTGCCTGTTCAGTCGTCCAAGAGACGTATTAGTCTAAAGGAGCTAGTGAGAGATGGGGAAGGAAGCCATTTCCACACGTGTCATGAAACTTTACAATCCAAGTACAACTATGGACCTTTATAAATTGCATCCCCAGTGTCTCTGAGAGCTCTGACTAAGCAGACATCACAGCAACCGGCAAGTTCAGGACACTATCAAATAAAGCAAAGCAAGGTTGCTCAGCAACCTGTGATCATGGGTTTTCAGTTCCAGGGCAACATTAAACATTTCATGAAAATTCTCAAAAGGAAATCAATTACTGCCTCCTTTCCCATTAATCTTTTCTATTGTTTCTTTTCAAAATACAAAGCAGTGCAACGTTAACTGATAGTTCATGCCCTTTTGTGAAGTCAATGAGTCACACCACCTCATTTCTGTAAGTAAAAATGAGTGCAACAAGCAGTGTATATATTTTCTGCTCTAAGAACAAGCTTAACCTCTCCAACATTTAAAGTGACTTCAACACAGTTATATACCATCATCCATTGCAAGTTCAAGCTATAACAGGTGTTGTATCTGCAAAGCTGCTAAGAAACATGGTAGTGTTTGCTTCACTAAACAGCCCCCGTAAGGAGAAAGAAAAGGAAATAAGTAACTTTAGGATTTTGAGGGGTCCACTGAATTACATTCCTGTGTTCTGAAAATTTTTCCCCTTTACTAACTCACTACTCTGTTATATAAAATAACTAAATGATATACCACATTATTAGCTACTCCAAATTGTAAGGATTATTGTTTTTTCCTAACCTGTACTCTCTGATATGCAATTACAATACAGCACAATAACATAGTTTGACAAAGTTCTGACACTACTACTTCAGTCATGCAGTGAAAAGGGTAGTTAAAAAATAGGTTTTATTTTTTAACAAAAGACAGCAAGCGAAGTTTCACAGCAAAGAATGTTCACATTCCTTTCAAATTGTGATCATAAAATATTTAATAACCATCGTCCCTGTCCTGAATCTTGTAAACATCTGACCAGTCCCAGTGGGATCAAGCCCCTTCTCATTTACAAAACCATAAGTCAGAAATAACTCTGTAGAAGCTAATGGAATTCAAGAGGCATAAATCAAGGGAAATCAAATCTATTGGGAATACTTGTATAAGTAGAAGACTTAAGAACTGGGCACCAAATTAGATATGCTGTTATATCTCTATTCAGTTGTTTAAACATCAGTATAATACTCTTAAGCACATTAATAGCAAGAGAGTTTATAACTTCAAAATGACTAATGTCTTGACCTACAGTAGTCATACTGTTTCCAGCGAACATTTATATTGCCAGCAATAAACCTTTTCACACTGTACTTTGTCTTACAGATCTGAACCCAGGTCTTATTGGTCCTAGTAACTACAATGTTTTCATTTAACTGACTTTCTCATGAGACTTGATTTAAGTAATTTCCTCCTCTATCACCAATAGAATTTACAGAACAGTAATAAAGAAGTGACTCAGGGGAATATTGAGGACAAGTTCATCTATGTGGTATGTGTAGGTACTAAATCCAGAGCTTGTTCACAGTGAATCTACAGCACATTTACTCAACTTTGTACTGTAACAAAGTCTGTTGACCTACTACTCTGTACAGTAAGCTTAACCGAACACAGATAAACACACAGCCTGTCCGGAACCAGACACAACGCTGATACATTTGCCTGTCTTCTTTCATCAGTACTAGAGTTATACAAAATTTATACTGTTTTGTGTAAAAACTAGACTTGTGGGACATGACAGTCAGGAACTATTAATTATACAGGCTAACTCCACACTCACATGTAACTAACCTCATTGATTTTGACAAGAAAACCTGAGCAACAACTATTTGTATGAGTAACATTTTCTAGAAAGGGTTTTTTCATTTCTGCGGTTAAATAATTCAGAAAATCTCTCTTTGACAAGAGAAAAAGCAAGTAAGCAAGTAAAAAAAATATCTAAAAATAATCCTCTAAATTAATGCTATTATGTAGCATTCAAAACTTCTAAGAAAGAAAACATCAACATCACCATAACTAACGTTTAGTGAGAATTTTTTTAAAAAGATTACTACTGATAATTCTATGCACAGTCACGTAAGATTCCACTGAGAGTAGCAATCACAAGAGAAAAAATCATAATGTATTAATTCTGAAATCTACAGGACTCTTCTGCTCTACCAGCTTCTACGGTGCTGGAAGAGCTATTAACGTTCAGTTCAGCTTTGACTGGAATCAGTGTGATCGTCCACTGTCTTTATTGGGAGATGCAATATGCACTTAATAAGAAACTCAATTGCTTTGAAACCAGACCTCAGTGAGGAACAAGGCTTAAATTTTAGGTTACCATCCTAATACCTAAGTCAAGGAGAACTGAGAGCCACTTGTCACTCATGATGCAGTATCTAAATTTACTAAAATCAACGTCAAAGCTCAGGTCAAAGCTTTCACAAAACGTCCATTTTGCACATTTAAAGACTATTCCTTGGTGGCCTTCCTGTTTGGAAGAGCAGAATTGTAGAACATGAGGGCTGAGTGAAGGCTCAGCGGCATCCCTCAAATTGCACTTCCTGGTGAAAGGAGAAACATCACTGCTGTACATTTATTATAGTGGTACCAAAATATTGAAACAAGGAAAAGTTCATCAGCTAGGATGGTAGCAATGAATTGGATAAAACTATGTATTCTTTTTTATAAATGGATTTGTGTTTCCAGCTTGAAACATTTGTTTCTGTCCTACAAGGTCAGAAACATTAAGAAATCAACACAAGTTGCAGTCACCACTAAAACTGCTCACTGTGCAGTTAAATGTGTCAGACTAATATTCCCAGTTCCCAGAAATTATCTAGATTTCGCAAGATGGGAATGGTATTTACGTTTAAGAGAGCTTCCAAAAGAGCCATCTGTTGCAATGGTAAAACCTTTCATTGATAAGATGCACATAGTTGCCCTTGCCAACACAGTCCAGAGCCCCTTCAAGTCACAAGATGGTTAACTCTTTCAGAAAGCAAGGCTCAGCAATCCCATTTACTTAAAATCATCATTTTTCCTAGGCGATGGCTTTTCAGTTGGCAATGATCATCACGCACTGGCCTAAAAATTATTGGGAGGTGTCTATTGATGATGTATGTTCAAACTTCTCCGAGCTGAAGGAAAGGTTTACTTGATCAGAGAGGCAGAAAGGTGGAATGGCAGTAATGCAGAAATGGGCATGCAACAGAGCGTCAAGGAAATCACAGCTATTCTGTGATTCCCTCTCTGGAAATTACTTGTATTTCAAATACAAGCCATGAATAAAATCATACTAACACTGTGTTTTATGCCCAAAGGAGGAAGAAGAATTGGCTTACTCTTTCAAGAAGAAAACAGTGTCAAAGTTAATACTGCCATGCTAGCTGGGGCTGGAGCTGGGTGACAGTGACAGGGCAACTCTACAAGACACTGATACAACCAAGGCATCTGCAAGTACATTTCTAATATTCGTGCTAAAAGGCAATTGAGTCCATTACACACTGCAACTAAATGCCTTGCTGAGCTGAATTTCAGAGACTCTCTTTGATATCCAGTGAGAGAAGTGTTTTCCTTCAAGGGCAGAAAAATCTAATCTGATCTGCAAAACCAAGTATCTGTGATGGATCCTGTCCACTTTCCACTGGTGAAAATAGGGCTCCTTGCACAGGATTGGAGCTGGTTGGCTGGCTGAGAGAAAACAGAGTTCATTCCATAGCCTGTTCCTGCAGGGAAGCTCTGCTACTCACTCCCAAGAGAGGTAGCAGGGGAAATTTCGGAACTTAAAACCCTGCCGCTGCTGTTCATTTACACTTAACTCACTGGATGGAGTCCAGTATACTCATTCAACATCAAAGATTTCTCGAAGTTTAGCATTACTTTGATTTATTTACTTTGGTTCAGTTTAGATGAGCTACTTGAGCAGGGCTTTAAACTGGGTCTGAAAGGGAACAAGGGTGATAGCAAGCCTTCCCACGATAAGGTGTGGGATGGCATGGCTAGGTTAGAGGGACAGGGTGCTAGCAGGGGCCCTCAATCTGCTGCCCTTAGAGGTGGTGGCAACACTGCAGCACACATGAAATCTTATGACAATTTGGGGCAATGGGAGAAGGCAACATGGAAACTCAAGGGAAATACTTAAAAGGAACTCAGGAGTTTTCCTCCAAATAGGTGACAAGGCCTGCTGCTCACCTGAAATGCCTCTACATCTAAGCATGCAGCTTGGGAAACAAATAGGAGGAGCTGGAAGCCACCATGCTACTAGAAAACAATGATGTAGCTGCCGTCACTTAAACCCAGTGGGATGATTCCCATGATGGGAGTGTTGCTATTGATGGCTGCAAGCCGTTCAGAAGGGACAGGCAAGGAAGGAGGGGAGAAGGTGTTGCTGTCTGCATCAGGAAAGGAAGAGAATGTGAAGAGTTGTCCCTAACAAATAGTCACAAGCAAGTTGAAAGCCTATGGATGACACAGACCGAGGCAACAACGGGAGCCTTGCGGCTGGTATTTACTATAGGCTGCCTGATCAAGCAGAGCCTGTAGATGAAGCCTTCTTCCTCCAGCTACAGGAGCCATCACAATTGCAAGCTCTTGTCCTGCTGGGGGACTTCAACCACCCACACATCTAGAGCAAAAGTAGCACAGCAAGCTGTAGGCAATCTAGGAGGCTCCTGAAATGCATGGAGGACATCTTTTTAAGTCAAGTAACAGATGGCTCCACCAGGGGGGATGCAACGCTGGATCTTTTGCTCACCAAGGCAAATGAACCGATTAGTGACATCAGGATTGGAGACTGCCTGGACTGTAGCGACCATGCAATGGTGGAGTTCACACTCCAGAGAGAAAACAGTCAAAAAGTAAAATCAGGAGGCTAAATTTTAGGAAAGCTGACTTCCAGCCCTTCAGGGAGTTAGTCAACAAAACCCCCTTGGGAAACTGTCCTCATGGACAAGTGTGCGGAGCAGAGCTGGCAGATGTCTAATGAAGCTTTCCTCAGGGCACAAGAGCTCTACATCCCCAGGTGTAGGAAGTCAGGAAAGGAAGGCAAGAGACCAGCATGGCTGAACTGGGATCTGCCGGTCAAACCGGAGAGCAAGAAAATGCACAATCTGTGGAAGCAGGGACAGGAACTGTGAGAAGAGTACAAGGAAGCTGCTAGTCTGTGTAGGGATGGGGTCACAAAAGCCAAGGCCCAACTTGAACTAAACTTGGCAAGGGGTGCCAAGAACAAGAAAGGCTTCTACAGGTGCCCCAACCAGAAAAGGAAGTCCAAGAAGTCACACCCCCTCTAGTCGGTAATACAGACAGGCTGGTAATAACGGACAAGGAGAAGGTTGAGGTACTCAACAACTTTTTTACCCTAGTCTTCTCTGACAACTGCTGATCACACAGCCCTCAAGCAGATGGTGCAGAAGGAGGGGACTGGGGAAGCAATGTCCCTCCCATTGTGAGCAAAGATCAGGTTCACAACTGCCTGAGGAACCTGAACATCCACAAGTCTATGGGTCCCAATGAGATGCATCCCAGAGTTCTGAGGGAACTGGCTGAGGTAGTGGCCAAGCCACTCACAATGACAGTTGAAAAGTCATGGCAGTCAGGTGAAGTCCCCGGTGACTGGAAAAAAGACAATATCACTCTCATTTTTAAGAAGGGTAGAAAAGATGACCCAGTGAACTACCAGCCTGTCAGTCACACCTCTGTGCTGGGAAAGATCATGGAGCAGATCCTCCTGGAAGATGCGCTATGGCACACAGAAGAGAGGGAGGTGATACGAGACAACCACAAGGCTTCACCAAGGGCAAGCCCTGCCAGACCAACCTCACGGCCTTCTATGATGGCATAACTGCATTGGTGGGCAAGAGAAGAGACATTGATGTAATCTCTCTGGACTTCAGCAAGGCCTTTGACCTGGTCCCCCACAACATCCTTCTCTCCAAATTGGAAAGACATGGATCTGATGGGTGGATTGTTCGATGGACAAGGTATGGGCTGCAGAATCAAAACCAGACAGTTGAGCCAATGGCTCAATGACTGGATGGAGATCAGTGGAGAGTGCTGTCCCTCAGGGGTCAGTGCTGGATTGTTACTCTTTAATATCATCACCAACGACATCAACGGTGAGATTGAGTGCACCCTCAGCAAATTTGCAGATGACACCAAGCTGTGTGGTGTAGCTCACACGACTGAGGGATGGGATGCCATCCAGAGAGACCCAGACAGGCTCAAGCAGCGGGCCCAGAAGAACCCCTCAAGGTTCAATAAAGCCAAGTGCAAGGTTGCAGCAACCCCCACTATTAGTACAAGCTGGATGACAAAAGGATAGAGCACAACCCTGCCAGAAAGGACTTGGGGGTATGGTAGATGGCAAGCTCGATATGAGCCAGCAATGTGCCTTCACAGCCCAGAAAGCCAACCATATCCAGGGCTGCAACAGAAGCAGCATGGCCAGCAGGGCGAGGGAGGTGATTCTGCCCCTCTGTTCTGCGCTGGTGAGACCTCACCTGGAGCACTGTGTCCAGATGTGGAGTCCTCAGCACAGGAGAGACATGGACCTGTTGGAGCACATCCAGAGGAGGGCCACAAAAATGATCCAAGGGCTGGAACACCTCTCCTATGAAGACAGGCTGAGACAGCTGGGGCTCTCCACCTTGGAAAACAGAAGGCTCCGGGGAGACTTGATAGCAGCCTTTCAGTATCTAAAAGGGGGCTACAAGAAAGAAGCGGACAGACTCTTTAGCAGGGCTTGTGGTGATAGCACAAGGCTGGACTGGGCTCTGAGCAACCTGATCTAGCTGTAGAGGTCCCTGTTCATTGCAAGGGAGTTGGACGAGATGACCTTTAAAGGTCTCTTCCAACTCTACAGATTCTATGATTCAAAGTTCAAATACCCTACAAACCAGAGTTTGGAAGGAAAAAGGATGATACAGTTGAATAAAAAAGATCAGCAATTTAAAGTAATTGAAAGCTATAGCAGCAGTGGCATGAAATCTCTCACTTAAAAAATTGCTTTCACATTTCAGGACAACTGAGTGACCAACCAACGTCAATTTTAAAAAGCAATCTGAAGTACTTTGGACTTGCAAGTCACTAGGAGACAAATGAGAAGAAAACATAATAGATAAGAGAGTTAATGGACATTTGGATAAAAAAAAAATCCCTTTGAAAAAAGTCAGAGGAAAATTCTGCCATACAAACTATAAGCGTTCTTTGAAGAGGTCAAGGATACAGATAAAGGTGGCAGAGAGATACACCCCGTCTGGACTTCCAAAAGGCTTTGACAATGTTTTTCACCAACAGCTTTAGGAAATTAAGAAGTTTTGCCATAAGGTCTGCATAAATACTGCAGCTGGCTGCACGTGAGCTGCAGAAGGACCCAGTAAATTTCAGTGACAATAAACAGCAAATTAAATCCAGTGTATACACATGTAGATGAATTGACGTATACACCTAACATCACATTAACATGAAGCATTTTGTGCTGCCAATTACCATCAAAGAGTGATGATCTCAGGCATACTGCAGACTAGCCCACAGAAGCGCAGCTAGGGAGAAGTTCCAATAGCAAAGCACATGCTAGAAATGGTCAATAACAGAGAACAAAACAGAAATCATAAAGGCAGTGTAAGAATAGTCCAAGATTCTGAAACACTTTGAGTACCATGTGCAGTTCTGGTCTCTTCTATTCAAAGTAATGGTATAGCTAAAAAAGTTTCTAAGCAGGAGAAAAGGGATACAGAACATCTTCTGTGTGAGGAATAAGTAAGCTAAGACTCTTCATTCTAGAGAAGAAATAATTTAGGGAGAAATGTTAGAAATCCAAAAAATTATGTATGGCATAAGAAGAGTGAACAGAGATCAACCTTCACTGTCTCTTTTAATTGCCATCAAACAAAGCTAGCAGGAATCCGATCCAAAGCAAGCAAAAAAGAGGTGGTTCTTCATACAACAAAGTACCAAACAAAATTCTTCCCAAATAATCCTGTGGATGCTGAAAGTTTACTTTTATTTCAGAAAGTGGACAAGTATCTGGACAAAAAAAACGATCAAGAATTTCTAAGTACACAGAAACCACATCCATATCAGGCAGTCTCCTCAGTTGAAATCTGAAGGGACTACGAGGGAGAAAGACCAGATGCTTGTTTTGTTTCTTCTCTCCCACAAACATGAACACCACTGCCATAGACAAGCAGGCTAGATGGATCTTCTGACTGACCCAAAACGGCCTTGTGTCCTTATAGCATAAAGGCTGCTCACATGAGCATAAACACTGTAGAAAACACTTTTCTATGTCCTAGATGTCGTACTACTGGCTTTAGAGGTGTAGTAGCAACTCAGTGTGCATTTTCTTTGCTGTTGTTTTTAAGACATCAGGTTACTGTGTAAATATGCTTTATAAAGAAAAAAATCAGTAAAAAAATGTTCTCTAGGTTTATCCAGAGCGGAGGCTACATGCTACCATTGATTAAGCTCAATGTTTAAAAAACGAGAACCTTATCCAATTGTAAGCTTGAATTTCAACCACACAGCACTACTCAGTAATGTGTTCATTGCCCACTAAGCACTCACTCTGGTATAAAACCCCATGTTTTTATTCCAGTTTGAACAAGAAGGTTTTAAATATGACTTGTAACATCTCTGTGACTTCAGTTTGGCCCTAGAAAACAACCATAAATGAGGCTCATTCCCTGCTGACAGAAAAACATATCTAAAAAAGAAAAAAAAAAAAAAAAAGGAGAAAAGCCTTAACTTGATGAAAAACAGCCCTTTGCTGATGGATATTCCTCACTTGCTTATAAACATATGTTGTCACCCTGGGAGCAGAGTCCTTCTATATGGAAGGATCTGTACTAAGCATTTTTTTCTTTCCTGACTTCTTCAGCCCTTTATGATCCATGATTGCGCCTGGCTAATGTGCCTTTTACAATCTCATCTCCATTATGCACCATTGTTTAATCAGTAAGAATTTCCACAACAAGCTATTCTGGCAAAATTTCACAACGTAGCTCTGATACTGTTCTGGACTTGCCATAATTTTGTTCCAAAGAGTTTTTCACTGCACAAATATCAATCCAACGGGGTCCAACATGTTGCCAAACAATAATTTACTGTCTGAAGCTATGCAACTCTGACAAGCAGGTTTCTGCTTGACCATGCATTTGGCAGGTGACAAAAAGAGCACCACAGCGTCTCACTAAGGACTGTACGATTTATTCAGCTCCACGCCTGACATATGTATGTCTCCATTTTGTGGTTTTACAATTCATCATTTGAAGAGTAAGAGAACGATGTACTGGTCAAACACAGAGCCAGAGAACACAGCTAAAAAACATGCAAATGCAATACTGGAAATATCTTGTCTGACAAAGCCTAGAGAATTATTTACAACATTGGACAAAGTAGTGGAGAGGCTGTGTGCAAACTGGCCACCTTTTTGGTCAAGGCAAACACATTTCAACTAAAACACTGCAAACGGGATGACCATGAGAGCTGGAAGGCAATCTTCCAAGAAGAAATCAGAACCTAGTGGCAAAACCAAACACTGGTTTTCTCGGCAAAAGTGCTTGAGAAGGAGACAAACTTAAGCACTTGAACATAAGACAAAATAGATGTATACTGGCCTTTCCCATACTGAGGACAAGTAGCGTAACCACTTACAAAACTGGTTAGTTTTACCCTTGTTTGAAAATCATGGGAAAAAAAAATCAACCTATGGACCCCTTAAGGTTTATAAAAGCGATGACTGATAGTACAGACCAATCCAATATCCCTGCAATTTTCATATTTATTTTGAGCTGATGCTTTGCAACTTACAGACTGTAGCTATCTTCCAGTACTGCTTGATCAACAGTCCCTTTCAAATTCTTGATGTAGCACCCAAAATTAAACAACAGAATAGTAGGTCAAACATATGTAGGTAACACCGGTACATCAATTCATTACAGTATAGCAGCAAATGACTGCCAGCCAGACTTCCTCTAGAAATGAGTTTTGGTCAGTATTTTCACAAGGGACATAAATAGCAGCACAGGAAATACACCTATTAGATATAATACAGATGAAGATGCAGACAGGACCTTCAAGTACATTAGGGGGCAGGAAGATTCAAAACTCGACAAACTGTAAAATGAGGCCTGGAGAAAACAAGGGAAAATCCAGAAAGGGAATATGCACAGTATTACAGCTAACCGAGAATTAAGCATTGGACAAATTCAGGCTGGAGAACAAATGCCAAGGAATTTGGCAGAATCAGTTTGTGAGATGTAGCAGACCACAAGCTGAACTAAGTCAATGATGTCACATGGCTACAACAAAGAAACGGGCTGCGCAAACAGGAGTGTTGTCCTCCAGACACCTGAGGAAATCCTCATGCTGTAAAAAGATGCAGTAGCGTCTTTCTCAAAAAGACGTGCTTCACTTAGAAAGACAAGACAGACTCAGAAAGACCAAACAGCAAGACTGAAAGCATGACCTGTGTGAAACAAGTGTAAGAATTGGGCTTGGATGAAAGAAAGACAAGAAGAGGTGGCAGGAAGAATTGAACGTTGTGACTTTTCTGATGTTACTATTCCTTATGTTTGTGGAGAAACAAGATATGCAGCCTTTGAGCCGAAGGAGCACAACTGCAGCTTAGACTTCAGAGAAGCAATGGGGATAATGAGCCACTGTAATCAGCCGTGTCCTGGCACTATGAGCTTCTTCACTAAAGACATTCAAAAACTGGCTAAATATCTGCCACAAAGGACATAGACATAGGTAGTTCTCCTAGAGGACAAAGAAACGGACAAGTTGATCTCTAGAGATCTCCTGCACAATCCCTTCATTTCTACAGCTGTCAGCCATTATGTACCAGATGTGTAACACACTACTCGTTTTCCTTAACATATTTTACAGATTCCTTCCATTTTCATCTAGCCCAGTCCCCTTACTTACACATTTTATTTGAAAGAAGTAGTTCCCACAAACACTGCCATCTGAAAATTCGGTTTGCAACTAATTGTTATTCTCAAAAGTATAATTTAGTGTGTGATTGCCTAGGGGCTTTAAACAAAAAATCATCACATAATTTGTAGCCTGACTACCATGCTGTACCAGATTCTCGTCTTCCCTCGTTTCACAACAGCATATGAAGGCTATTAGATTGCCTGTTATAGAACCTAAATGGGTTCTATAACCAGAACCCATTTAGCACATCCTATTCTTCACCCAGCTTCTAATGAAAGCTCACATTTAGTAGTAGGATGCTCTGCTCTCTCTTCCTCCCCTCTCTCATTTTTAACTGCACTGACAAGAGAATTACTGCTAAGTATGAAGTAATTAGACGTGGCATATCCTTTGTATTCTCCAATATGTGCTGGTTTTCTGTTTTTGTGTCATGAGCATTTTCAAGAATGTTGTTTTGGTGCTTATATTTTCCAAAGATTTGTCCATCTGGTGGTCATTCTCTACAAGTCTCAAAATGTACTTTTGCAGCCATGAATAAGAGATAACTCAATTTTTCTTGGTGCATCTCTGCACTCTCATTATATCCACACGTGTACATAAATAGTCTGGAGTACACCTAGCTCTGATTTTTTTTTAATACAGTAGACTCAACACTTGCATCTTCAGTTCTCAAGATGTCATTAAACTTACTCTAGCTATTAACTTTTGGTAAGAGTGCACTGTTTCAATATTGTGACTACAAATGCTTTTAAGAGGCTTGCCTTTTTTATTAATTGTCTAGATTGCTATTGTTCAGTAGCAGAAATTCCTTACATGTAGAGGCCAGCTATCCTGCTTTTTTGAGTCATCCACAAGAGATGACAGAAATCATGGTCAAAGACTCTAACCCTTGCTGTAGACAACAACCTTACTTTAGATTCTATGTCTTAGCATAAGTTCTGTTTTGTCTCTGCTGAATACTTTTCTAGTCTACCAGTTTCTGCTACTTATATCTGCAAAATTTCCTTTTGCTTCCGATCAGGAATAGATTTGGGAAATGGAAAACAGCCATTCCTTCTGTTCTTGCTGATCAATTGATCTTGTCACATGATACCTCCCCCGAGCCATCACTAGGACCTCAGGTTTGAACTGAATTACTATTTATTAGCTCTTGTGTAATTTGCTGGCATTGTCTGTAAACTCCCCATAAAAAATACCAATCAATAAGTCACATCAGCATCTGCATTATCTAAAAAAAATAATCAAGGTATCTAATAAGGGCTCCTGGACCACCCCTCAACACAGCACTTCTAGGTGTCTTTCTGTAAACAGCATACATTCGTTGCAGGCAGGGAATTGGAGGAAAAGGAGTCTGTCACTTTCCAAGGGTGGGGAGTAGGCCACTCTACCCTGGAAGAGATCAGAAAAGAAAGATTACAAGAGAGGAACAGTGTGATTTGGTAAACTGTTGACCCATTCTCAGCCTCTGCCTAGATTTAAGGAAGAAAAAGAAGGATCTAAAATTTATTCCTATACCAATTAATGCAGCATTTCACTCCCTTGCTGGAGGCACAGATTAGGTATCTTAACCACTTCTGTTCTTCCATCTCCTTTGGGCTACCAGATGTTTTTTTCTCATACGCTCCTGCACCTTCAAAGAAGCTAAAGAAACGACAGTTTCTAGAAAAAGCACAAACCCAGAAAACATCCCTTATTTTAAAGCCCACGTTTCAAATGACAAGAGACTCATGTGCCCAGCTTCCTGCAGGTTCTCTTCTTTCATCTATATAAATGAAAAGTCAGGGGAAAAAGATAACGTCAATAGCCCAACAGAACAAAAGCCTTTAGCACCAGAGCCAAGAGTAGCATTCCCACCTTCTCAGACGCTTCACAAGTCAACCGTCTACAACAAGCTGATGCTCCTTTACCCAGGCTATCAAGCACAGTTTAGCACCCAAACATAAATTTAAATCCAGTGAGAAGCTCTGTTCATAGGAAATGAGGAAAACCATGGGTACCAAGATGACATGTAAGATTACCTTAATTTTCATAGCCATATTAATAGAAAGCTTCCTTCTTGCACTGTAGAGTAACAAATCTCCATGTTATCAGCAGAGTCATAATATTATATGCCAATTCTACAGAATGCTACACATACTACATGCTTTAATACATTTAACCCTCAGCAGCTGCCAACAGTGGAAGAAACTTTCCCAAATGGCAGTGACTGACACTGTGCTCCAAAACAAACGTTTGCTCAGTACAGCCACCGCAAGACAGAAGGGTAAAATATGTCAGCAAGGAGCTACTAGGGGACAGGGTATATCCCAAATTGCTCCATCCAGCATGTTACTTAGAACAAGTCCTTGGCTGCTCTGCATTACACTACCTTATCACAGCTTCAGAGGGACTGCCAGCCCCGACTGCTTTCTTGAAAGACTAATGGAAAAGAAGCGGAGACTTTTTTTTTACATGCAACAAGGATTTGCTTGCTGGATAAACTACAAATTGCGTTTCAAGAGCAGACCAGAAATGTCTGCAATAGATAGTAAAAGTTTAAAAAAAATCTTATCTATATATTTAACGTAACATGTTTGTGCTATTCTAAAGCCGAGTGGGACACAGGAGGCCTTGGGACTGATTCTTTTGTAGTTTACACTGATTCTTCATTGTATTTGCTTTGCTGGCCCTACTGCAGCTGTGGTTGTCACAAAAATGACACTAACAGCAAGCAAGTACTTAAGCCTGAAGTCACAGGACAGACCTGATAGAAAGGCCTACTGATTTGAGCGTCAGCTCAAACATGACCTGCTGCCCAAATGAGAAGATCCACACTGGTGGCTCTAACTCCAACAACTAAAATCACCGTCTACCAGAAGGACATCCTGACCACTTGCCTCCGTCAGCCAGGGGATCTACTGCATCTGTTTTCATGATACTTAACCTGCAACCAGTCCTAGGGGGAAAAGAGTCTTCCAAAAGAAACTGAGTAACAGCTGATACAATAATTAGTCTACTTTGCTGCTCTGCATTTTTTCAAGCCATAGACAAAAAATAAAAAGCTAATGATAGTCCCACTGGGTTTACTGTAGGAATTAAAGCACCTTTGAAGATGCTATATCTACTGCCAATTTCACACTGGTAATAGTAAGGAAAACACAGGATAAATAAGCAGTTCTCAGAGCAATTTGTAGGAAACAAGAACCAGAACACGAAGCCTGGAAAAGCACCGAGTCTCCCAGAAGTTAATGGAAAACTCCCCTTTTCGTTAAGTAGAGAAGGTGAAGCTTCATACTTCTCTTATAAGAGATGGAGACCACAAGAACAGTTTAAGAAAAAGAGGAGAACAGCAGAAGCTGTGAGTTGCAGAAGTTCTCAGCTGCTCACCAACAGACAATCTCTAGGCCTTTTCTAACACACTTTTCATCCATCTGTTTCTGACTGACTCATCCAACCATTCAGATAGGCTTTGTAGCTTTTCTGTCATCTGTTTTCTGTATGGGAGTGAAAATGAACTTAACAGATATTTCGAGATTCAACTGGGTATTATCCAGATTGCACAAGCACCAAAAAAGGAGGGGTAAACTCAGTTTCTTATCAATGGAATGCACCAAGTAACAAAGAGAGAGAGAAGGGATGTTGTCTAATGCTTACGACATCTGAGTCTACCATCTTGTTTGCACTGACCAACATAACACACCTTTCCATGCCTCTTCTCTACAAAACACAACCTAAATGTACTTGGACTTCTGCAAGGCCTTTGACATGGTGCCACACCACATCCATATCTCTAAATCGGAGAAATATGGATTTGAAGGCTGGACTATTCAGTGGACAAAGAATAGGTTCAATACTCACAGCCAAAGGGCTGTGGACAACAGCTCTACGTCCACATGGAGGCTGGTCCTTAGCAACGAACCCTGGGGGTCTGCCTTGGGACAGGTGCTCTTCAACATCTTTATCAATGATCTAGACACTGGGATTGAGCGTACCCTCAGCAAGTTTGCTGGTAACTCCAAGCTGAGTGGCGCAGTTGATACAACGGAAGGAAGGGACGCCATCCAGAGAGACCTGCACAGGCTTGAAAAGTAGGCCCACATGAACCCAGTGAGGATCAACAGGACCAAGTTCAAGGTGCAGCACTTGAGTAAGGGCAATCCCAGATACGTACAGACTGGGTGAAGAACACATTGAGAGCAGCTCTGTGGAGAAGGACTTAGGAGTTCTGGTTGACAAAAATCTGGACATCTGCCAGCAGTGTGCACCCGCAGCTCGGAAAGCCAACAGCATACTGGGCTGCATCAAGAGGAGTGGCCAGCAGAGCGAGGGAGACTCTCCAGTCTGCCCCTGTGAGGCCCCATCTGGAGTACTGCATCCAGGCCTGGGGCCCCCAGCACAAGAAGGATGCGGAGCTGTTGGAGAGAGTCCACAGGAAGCCACGAAAATGATCAGAGGGCTGGAGCACCTCTCCTATGGGGGAAGGTAGAGGAAGCTGGTCTTGTTCAGCCTGTAGAAGACAAGGCTCTGGGAGACCTCGCTGCAGCCTTCCAGTACTTGAAGTGAGCTTACATCCAGGAGCGGAAACGACTTTTTACATGGGCAGATAGTGACAGGACAGGAGGGAATGGCTATAAACTGAAAGAGGGGAAATTTATGTTAGCTGTTTGGAAGAAATTCTTTTCTCAGAGGGTGGTGAGGCACTGGCATAGCCGCCCAGAGAAGCTGCGGATGCCCCATCCCTGGAGGCACTCAAGGCCAGGCTGAGGCCCTTGGACAGCCTGATCCAGTGGGTGGCAACCCTGCCCACGGCAGGGGGGTTTGGAACTGGATGAGCTTTAAGGTCTCTTCCAAACTAAGCCATTCCATGATTCCATTACTCTAATGTTACATCCTCATAACTGTGTTATTGCTAACCTACTCTTATCTCTCTCTCTCTGGTAGCATCTTACATCTCCAATCATTCAAAATTAACAGCATAGCTGGTAAGAGTAACACTTTCAAAAACACTCTTCTGTTTTCCACTACACTCTTCAGCTCTAATCACACAATTAAGTGTTGTCAGAATCCTCCTGGTTTACAACTGCCCCTGCTAGACTACCATTTTTTTTTATACACAATTTTAATTCCTTTTCTCTAGATTATTTTAATTCTTCTGTTTTTCTGTGTCATTTGTACTGAAGCAGTTCTTCGGATGAGACAGACTTAGATCTCGGATTTAGCTTTTTGCACTTTCTTCTTAAAGGTGAGCTCTCAAATTTAATTAAATCAGAAACATGATACGTAATGCATTACACTTGTTTTTTCTACCATTTCAGATTTATGGATGTGTACTTCTATGAGACCTGTAATTACTTTCTTCAAGCAAAACTAAACAGCTTACTGACACATTCAGCTTTAATCACAATGTTCCAGCTTACCTAAAAGGGATGTTATCTGCAAAACCAAAGTTTAATTGCCTAGCCCGACCTGCTACAATACACAGATATGGAACACGGGAAGTCCTGCCTCTTGCACAGGATTCTGCTTCCTGGTTGTCTCTCTTTACGTGTTTTGGTAGAGTATTCTGCAAAGAGAACATCTTCAAACATCTCACACCAAATAGAGATTTTTGAATTACTTGCAATTGTCTCCCAATAACAAGTAAGAGATTCCTATCCCTTCTCATATACTCTTTCACAATTCCTGTTCTGTAACGTGTCAAATAATGCCCTGCTTTTCCAAACCGGCTTTATGCCTGCTATGACCAAATCCCACACATTAATCCAGGCTGTTCCTGACTTCCCTTTACCCATCTCTATCAAATGATTGATAACCTTCACAGAGAAGGATCTATGTTTCTCTGTATTTAAGGAACACAGTTACACATGAGGGCTCCTCCGAAAGCAATGCCTCCTATGTTATGATGTTGGCCCACAACATCAGAGGCAGATGTTGGTGGTATGGCAGTAGAGGTTGAACCTTCCCACCAATATTCCATTCCATGTTGTTGCCGTGTGACAGACGGCAGCAGAGGGGCACTCTGACCAAATGGCGTCTGACATGGAAGTGCAGATGAAACAAAGGAGTGCCACTGAATTTGTCTATGAGAAAAAATTTGCACCCATTGTCACTCACTGACACTTGCTGAATGCTTACAGAGACCAAGCAGTGGATGCGAGCACAGTGAGGGGTGGGTGGTGCGTTTCTGCAGTGGCAACAGCAGTCACCTCCACTGGCGCAGGTTGTTACGAGCACGGCATGCAGGCTCTTGTTCATTGGTGGAGAAAATGCATAGCTAGTGGTGGTGACTATGCTGCAAATTTGAGAGAATTCACTCTATCAAATGTTATTGTGCTCTCTGCTGTAGTTTCCGGGAAAATAAATAGGAGGCATTACTTTCGGAGTGACTTAAGTAATTATTTTAGACAGACTTGGAACCATGTATTTACATGTTAAACTACATATGGTCAGACTACAGTCAGTCTGATTATTTTATGAACTCTGAGTTCTCAAATTTTACATCCTATCTAGCGACCAGGTCATTCTGAACTACGTTGCGCAGGGACCTGCTGGGACTTAAAGGAAATAGAGATTCACTGCAGACTGACCAACAACACAGTAATGGCCATGCTGTCATGGTAATACATTTGGAGATGGTATTGCACATAATTAGCAGAAATTTATAACCGGCCATCCTGAAAAGACAGTCCTGAAAGGAAATTTTGTGTAAGACTGTGCTAACGTGTAAGACTTCTTCAGACATGCAACTGTACAAAGGCAGAGCCCTGAGCTCTGCACTGGTGGGACACAGTCACAACCACCCCAAACAAACACAAGAAGCTCTGTGGAATTTTTCCCAGTATGCCCACTGCCAGATTCTTAAAGGCTGGCTACAGCCTGACAACCAGGCACCTCCATTAGCCTAGCTTACAATATCACTGACATTTTCTGTCCCATATACACATAATTCAAAATTCCAGTATTACTCTTCTACTTGCATTCTCCCTGTCTACATAACTGAACTATAGCCTCCCTTCACATATGCGCTCTTCCATCTGTGTACCCAGCAATGCATTTTCCAGTTGTTCATTATTTATAGTCTCTATTTTCTCTCCTTCCTATCCATACACCTGATCAGTAATGCATGTATTATTAAAATGCCACAGGTGCGTACGTGACACTTTGCTGACAGGTAAGAAGGCCACAGGTGCTTACTGAGCTCCTCCACCAGCTCAGCAGGAGGTTCAGACAGGCCAGGCACAGACAGGCAGGCGCGCAGCCGCACAGCCCACCCTGCAACAGACACAGCAGGAAGAAGGGAGCTCTCCCCTCTTTGGAGGGAGGTCCAAATGGGAATATACAAACTTCATCTCTGGACTTGTTTCACAAAAACAGGTTCAATTTTGACACAAAAACTTCCTCTTCAATTTCTGTGCCCCTAGGTGGAAGCACCACTTCCTACCTCCTCGAGTGTGCCCCACGGGAAGCGATGCTGCCAGCCCAAGCGCACGCATCTTTACACAGCACATTTTGTTTTGTGCTGCCTGTGTCATTTTCCAGCTTTTCTTACACAAACTATTTATCTTAGCACATGGCGAGACCACCTCACTCAGGCTCGCAGCGACTGGGAGCAGCTGAGACGCACGCTCCAAACTTTTGGGTCAGTGACAGAGTGTGTGGGGACTCACTTCATGGCACAAGCAGAGATGGACGCCACTCTGACCCTGCTGAAGGCGAAGGCCACTGCGTGAACACAGCTGTGTTTCTGCCAGCCTCGTGTATGAGGTGGGATCTTCTGTACCTGTAAATGCTCGTTTCTAAACTTTCAGTTCATGTGGTGCAAGCTGCTGCTCCAGAAGGGCTGTGCTGGCACACGAGAACACAACGGTGCAGCAGCACTGCATGGTTTTTGGGCACTCGACTCACCGAGCGCTGTCACCGCGGCTCCTGCTCGGTGGCTCACTGTCCGGAGCGCCGCGGAGATCGGCCACGACCTCTGTCGAAACGCGAACCCGGGACACGGCGACCCGCGGCCGCAGCAGGGCTGCTTCCCCACTCGCCGCCCGAGGACCCGCCCGCCCTCAGGTCCCGGCCGCACACCCGCGGGAGCCGACCTCCCGACGAGGCAGCGCCGGGGCCGCGGCA
>WBMW01005317.1:69405-152631 GCA_013396635.1 Penelope pileata
CGGGCCCGGCGCGGGCGCTGCGGCAGCGGGTCCAGGCGGGACACGGGGCGCGGGCAGCTCCGAAGCGGCCTCTCCCGGCGGCGCCGCCCGGCCCCTGGCGGGGGTCTGCCCGCCTGCGGCCCCGGCCCCGCGAGTGTTGTTTGACGTTATTCGGGGTTAAAACGTCCTGCGAGAGCGGCCACCGCGCTCTGGCAGGGGAGCCGGAGCGCTGAGCGCGTCCGGAGAGCCCGTGGAGGCGGCGGGGTGGGTGCGCGGCCCCGAGCCACGTCTGCAGCCGCCGCGAGGCCGGGCCGAGCCGGGCCGGGACGCCAGCGCGGGGGCTCGGAACCGCCCTCGGGTCCTCTCTTTGTTGCGGGAAAGTTGGGATAAGTCTGTGAAACGCAGCTCTGACACACCCGCCGCGAGGGTCCGCTGCTGTTTGTGAGGGAGTTTCCAATCGAACAGTGTGTGTTACCAGTATGAAAGGGTGGTGGTGGGTTTTGTTGGTTTTTTTCTTTCCTCAGGTGTTCTGCATAGCCAGACTGCCATTGTTCTGCTTTCTCACGTCCCTGTGATAAGGAGAAGTTAAACGTTTACAGAAAACCTTACAGTAACTTGACATGCCTTTTCTTCTCCCCCAAGACCTGTGCTCCAGAACCGTTGTTTCCTAATAAAGTAGAAATAATAAAATGCAGACAACCAGCATGGTACCTTCCACATCAAACTGTTCTCTGCCATAAGTTCATTGTCTTCCCCCAAAAATCATAGTTGTATTAATAAATAACTCCCTCCTGTATCCTCTGATTGCTTTTAAGCGAGAGAAAATGGGCTGATTCATTTTCTTCTTACCCATCTATTCTATGTCTGCAAAAATTAATTTGGCAGCCATTATTTTTTCCTGTTAGTGCCTTTTTTTCTGCAGTTCGTGTCATCATTTGCCTCATGTATTACGACACAGTATTTACTGCCATTTGTAGTTTGAAGACTGCGGTGTGGCTTGGCCTTCTCCAGGTTGCATGGAACATCCTTCTGCTGAAACCACAATCCAGCACTCACGGCATTCAGGAGCGGCGGTGCTAGGCCCAGACAGTTACATCTGGCAGCAAGTATTCATAAATACACACTCATTGAATATGACATTACATATCCCCTAGCAATTCACCCTCCTTATTGACTGGTTCAATGGTAATTACGCAAGTCAGCTCTTCCTGTATCTCGAGTGTTTAAAGTATGTTTAATTGCAAATGGCTGTCTTGCTGAAGTACGGAGCAATCAATGGGTCATCAAACCTGAACTTTGAGCAGTTTCAGTTTCTTTAAAGAGAATAAATTAAAAATCTATTTTCTGATCTGTTCTCAGTGTATTTTGCTATTGTTTTGACTGTCTTGTTTCCTGCTGTAGATCTGAGGGTGTTCTTTTTTTTCCACCACCAAAGGCACAAACTATAAGCAAAAAATAAAGCTGCTCTGTCATTTCGATGTCTACTTCCAGCATTGGTTATGAGACAAACATTTCATGCATGGGAACCAAAGCCATGGAGAGTAAACTCTATGAAAACACAGTCTTCGTATGAACAAATGGGCTCAAGCATCTCCTTTTAATGCTGCGTTGTATGGTGTAGCCTAACCAAAAATTTCCCGAAGTTATGCTATCCCTTAAAGCAGCCTTTGGAAAAGGAGTGGCATCGTCTTCAGATACAAAGAGGAGCAGAGTCCTCTATGCTGAGACCATGGAGGGAGCTGGCACTCCAAACGGGAGTGTTTGGACATCGGTTGTAGTGTGCAATATTTCAAACTGTCTCAGTGTGAACCTGATGAAGCTGCACAGTTTTGCAGTCACAGTTTTGCAGCCCCCTCAGTCCTTAGGGAGAGCTGCACTCCCTTCCCAGCACAAAGTGAGAACTCCGACATCCCTAAGCTGTGCCATGTCCCCATGTAAGATGTTTTCTTCCAATGGGGCTGGGAGATAAGGGAGTGGTGAGAGCCCTGAGGGGACGACCAGCAGTGCTGTAGGTTCATTCAGTATACTTCTGTCTATGGGCCACATGCGGTTGGCAGCTGACCTTGCTTCTGTGCTCTGTGAGAGGCCAGATGCTTCTCTCTACACGCTGCACTCTAGGGAAAGGTTTTTCGCCTCCAAGTGAGTGCAGAAGGGAATTGATCCTTTTCACCACTATCATCACAACTTGTTCCTTTTATCTCATTTTTTTTCACTTTCTTACCCCTCTGCTATGACGAGAATCAATATCTGACTGCTCAAAATGTAAGTTTCCATGGATCTCTGTCTTGTATTTTACTTACTGATACTAATCCCTAAATGCCTCCTCTACTGCTAGCTCCAAATGGTTGTGATCCAGAGTCTGACCTCTGTCTCTGTTCTCCCTTTTCTCTTCTGATCTAATTGCCTCTTCCCACTGTTTTGCCTACCTAGTCCTGAAACTCTTCTTTCTCTTGTGGTCTTTTCCCAGCTGTAAAAATCCCTTCGGCTCTTGCACCCTGGACTCTGATTGGTTTCAGCATCCCAGCACTTTTCCATTTGCGTTTTGCAGATCAGTGCTCCGGAGATGTGTTAGTCACCCTCAGGTCATATTTAAGGAGGAAACCACCATTCAAAGTAAGCAAGAGTCCCAAGTTCTCCAAGAATAAGTCCTGCAAGTAGACATACTGTCCCCTGAAGACCTTCCAGAACAGAAAACTATTTCATGAGGAACTGAGGGTGCACGTTCATCAGACTTCAGAGTGAGAGAGTCTGGAGCGTAGTAGATTAAAGAATACTCTTCATGGAAGAGGAGAGAAAGCTTCAGAGAGCGGAGGTTGTGTGAGGCAATGATTGAGAGTTTGCCTTAGAAAGATGGATAATTTTGGAATCCAAGGTAGCATTGAGATTTCTATGATTTTAACCATAGCCGGTTCTTACAACAGTGCAACTGGGTCACTTGACAGCAGCCATTGTATGAGCCAGTTTGCTGGTACACAGTCCTTTGATGTTTTCCATGCTTCAGAGTTGCCCCCGATTTTATTTACTTTTAACTTCAGCTGGTTTTAAAATAATAACATTCTGGGGTGTATTTATTTATTTATTTATTCATAAAACACTGGTTTTACACGATGCAATAACAGTAACAACTTTTCCGTGGCAAATACCCGTCTCCTTATTCTCTGAAACAGCATGTGATCCGTGTTCTGAGTTCATCGCTGTTAGCATGAAAAGCCGCCAATGTCTGTTGAAATTTTAAGGAATAATTTTTACCTGTGCATCAGATACTTACCTGAGTTCAGCAGCCACTGCCTCAAGATGATCACCCATGCTGTTCCGAGCATGTAGACGGTGGGGTCTGTGCCCCTGCCCCTGTTCAGTCCACAGCAAAGCATGACTTCCATGTAGGAATTTCTGTACCCTTTTCTTGTTAGTCCGTGTAAGTATGAGCAAAATAAGAGAGAGCAGTCTTCAGTGAGCCATATAGCAATGCAGAGGGGGAAAGCCACTTGCCCTGAATGAAGGCAGGACAAGAAACAGAGAGGGTGAAAATAAAAGAGTTTGGGACAGGAGAGAGGGACAGAAAGAAATTGGGATGGAGATTTGGCATAGAAACTCTTCGCAGGTTGTGCTCTAACCCAACCCTTGCATTTCCCTAGGCAATTTGATGACAGAAGTTCAGCACTTCATGTAAGGAAATGAAGGCCAACCATGATGTTGGCTGAGGATGTAAGTGAAATGCTGTCAGTTGGTAGCGAGAAAAGACAATTAGTCTGGGCATTGGAATAGACATGAGTCTGGCCTTTTGCTGATCAATGGTAGCTGGACCAGAGACCTTCCTTATTCACTTACAATGTGGGTTCTGTTTTGTGTTTGTGAATAAGGCTGTGTTGCATATTTTTCCATTCTGTGCTTTCTCTTACCTTTCCTTCTTCAGTTGTGTTTATTGACTTTTTGAAGGCTTGGCTTCCACCTCTTCTAGTTCAGACCTTACTAGCAGGCATAATTTGGAAAGATGCTAGCTTTAGTGGCAAATCTGTCTGAAGGGACTTGAGTTGCCTGTACTGACTCCTGTGTCAACATGCTTGTGCAGATGTATCTCTTTGGACTGAAAACTGTGTCATTAGAATGATGTTAACAAAACTTATATCCTTTTTTCCTTTCTGTCTCTCTCTCTCTCTCTTTTTTTATTTTTTTAACAATTTCAGAGATCTAGCGCAAACAGCTTTACTAACTTTACTGCTAAACCACAGTGCATAGCAAGGATAAATGGCTAAGGCATGGAGGGAGAGGAAGGATGGTGGAAGAAGCGATCTTTCTCATATGACTTCACTGCCATCCTGTAACTCCAAATCCTGAGTTCTTTTCAGAAGAAATGCATTTTCCCTTTTCAACTTCTCACTGGATCATAAAGTTTCAAGTATGTGATCTCAAATACATACAGAAAATCAACATCAGAATGACATCTCTAGCGAGAGGCTCTGAATGGTAGCTGTGGAGGTTATCTTGGGCTCCCTTCATTTGGTGGTAGAAACATACTTATCTGAGGTGATTCATCCAGGTGAATTCATCCACTTGGAAGATGTTTGTTGTTGTTGTTGTTGTTTTAATCCCAAGTTCATTTGAGTTAACAGTCCAGTTAGCTTGTTTCTCAATCGTCCTGAGTCAGAATTATTACATCTATACTTTTCTGCTGAACTGACTCAGCTGTACTGTAAGCAGATATAGGAGATTCCTCTTACCATAGTATAGAAACCAGCAAATGAAAAGGTGCTGTTAATTTCACTGTTCTTTTCTTTGGCCAATGTGTTGTTGTTATTGTATGCCTGAGATCATATTCCTGTTAAAAAGACTGGTCCAGGGGCAAGTGAGGATCTACTCCAGTGTTCAAATTGGAAGCATTATGAAAAACAGAAGATATTTCTCTTTACCTGAAGAGAGTAAATGTAGTACTTCCCATGTCTTGTACCATGGCCTACCTCATCTCCAGAGCCCGGGTTGGGCTGACTCCATTTGTAGCCGAACCCCACTCAGGGACCTGTCACTAGAAGTTCTTAGCTGCTTCACAGCAACATTTAGTACCTTCTTTCTTTGTGGGATTGTCTTCTCACTTCTTGCTCCTTTATTCAAGTGCTTCTATGAGACTTATCTTGTCATGATATTCATATGTATGCCTAAATGCTTAACTACATGGAGTGGTTATGTTTAATCTTCACTGCCCTCTTCTCATTGCTCAAGGAAGTGGAAGTCATGTCTTTAATCTGTAAAAGAATCTGAGCACTTTTTCCACTAATACACAGAAATAATAGTTTCAGAGCATTCCTTTCAGCTTGAGGCTTTCCCCTATTCCCTGTACAGCTCCTGTGAATTATATTCCTGGCATGTCTTTGCATAGAACTTGTTCACTGCAATTGTTGGGCCTTGAAATAAAAAGAGCTTCTTCACTAAAGCCTGTGTCTAACAAGAGATACAACTTCAAAGTGCTGAATTTATTAATGGCAAAGGAAACTGAGAGAACACGAACCTCTCACTTTGAGATATGGCAAGTTTTTGCACACTCTGTGTTCGATACAAGAAAGAAGCTAGAAACAGGTATTTTGAGACATATAACCTCTAGTTGCTGGTGGTTGAATAAGAAATAATCATGTAATAATTCTGTCTTCAGTGAGTGGAAGGTCATAGCTGTGAAGCATCCTTTTCTCCTAAGATGCCGTTCACAAACTTATTCTCTCTTGAATAGTGAGGAAGCCAAAGGATTTACCAAATAGAAGGGTGGGGTGACCGCATGTGGAACTGGATATGCTTTTCCCTTGGCCAGTGCCAAGAATGCAAAAATTAGACTACCCATTCATTGTTTATTATTTTTAAACAAAACTGGAAAAAGATTCAGCTATCTCTGATACATGATGGCAGATGTGAAGTCTGAACAAGGAGATGGTCGACAGAAATGCAGTAAGAATGGCTTAACCGCAAAGAGAAGTTGCTGTGAGTGTGAAGTGTTTTTCTCAAGGTGATGACACGCATCACTTACCACAGAAAATCATTTTTCTGTATGGATTCTCTAAGGAGCCAATTCTGGAATTCCTGTGACAGCGGATGCAGAAGGTGCACATCTCTGCAGACGCCTCTGTGGTCTGCAAGCTGAAGAGCAGAGGTGCACTGAAAGTTTCTGTCAGAGTCTCTTCGGTGTTATTTGATTTGGCACAAAGGATAAAATTATCAACAAGAGCCCTTTCCCAATTTCTCCCCTTTATATTCTTTCATTTAACAGTCTTTGCTCCTTTCTTTAGCCTGTCTGCTTTTCCTTCTTTGCTTATCCTAATGCTACTGTGAAGATTTTCTCTCTCATCTTTCTCCATCGTATGATTTCCCCAGTTCATTCTCACCAGGAGAGCTATTCTCCATGTCCTCACCCGAACAGCTATTGTCTGTGTCCTACTCATGGGATGTTATTCTCTGTGCTCACCAGTTTATCATGAAAAACAGAGGCTGTAGCTGAAAGATTTAATGAATTATGCTGACTTAGATGATCTAGTGTATCTAGTACAGTGTTTCTGAGAGATCCCCACCAAGGTACTTATATAACTTTCTGATAGATAATAGCCTCATGCTCTGTAACAGATAGTCCGTGTTCAAAGTGCAGAGTCCTTCAGCAGTGATAAATGGTGACGCTGAACCAGAAGTTACAGCAGTGGTGAGTCTTTAGCACAGTTCTGTGTAAACCAGCACTGGAGGAAGGAACCTGTGGGCGAGGAACAGGGACCTAGAGGTGTTTAGCCACTCGCTAATTCAGAGAACTCATTTCTCCCAGAAAGTTCTGAGAATGTTGCATTTTATTGTAAACCTCCCATGTCTGTCCTCACCTTGTGCATTTATAGGTTAAACAGTAGTTGCCGGAGAATTATGATAAATAATAAATAAATACACTTACTGCCACAAGCATCATCTGAGTTTTAAGTTTAGCTAAATTCTTAAACATTTATCTACAAATAAGTTTTGAGAAACTTTAGATTCTGTTGCATTACATTGTATAAAAAAAGTAAGAGAGAAGGGAACAGGAGAGAGTAAAGGTAAGGAAAGAACAGAAGAAGGAATTAATAACATAATTAATTACCAAAATGAGGGTTAGAAAAGCTAAGCCCCTCGTCAGAGAGAGTTAAGGCTAAAATAGACAATTTATTATAACTGATAAGAATAGTATGCAACTTTACTATGTGGGCAATATATGATTTACGATCTCCCTAAGTATTCATTTCCTTGCTGTTAAATGCCCCAGCTTTGTAAATGATGTGATACTGACAATAAAGTACGTTTTCTTGGGGACTTAACTGTTGTTTTAAAATGAAGGTGATTTTGGTTGGGATTTATATTGTGAGTGACGCAAAAGACAGTTTTTGCCACCTTTCTTTTCTTTTAGGAAATTAAACTCCCACAGTTTGGGAGGAAATTAGATTGCTCCCAGAAAGGTTTCACTCATTCTGGAAGAAATATAAAACGCTGGTTCTAAGTTATGTCTAGTTCTTCTGCTCCCATTAGCACTCCCTTCTGTGTCAGCCCTCTGTCTGTTCTTTGTTGATTCCTCTGTTGGACAATCAGAGCCTAATATTTGTGTTTTTAAATTTTTGATTCAGTAACTGAGCATTTACAGAGCAAACAAAGAAAGTGAGATTTGCCAACATACCAGTTAAAAGTTTGGCACTTCTCTGTGGTGCTTTGCATTTGCACTGGTTTTCTTCGTGCTTTAAAATGCAGATTACTCCATGAAAAAAATGTGATGTGGAGACCTGTTTGCAGGATGTGTATTTGTGATTGTTCACAGTTCAAAAAGTACTGCCAAAATCATCATTAAAAAGAAATGAGTATCCATGCTGATCTACACTGGAAGTGATGTTGCTTGCATGTTAGAAAGCTTTATCCGTCTTGTATTCTGAAGAATTACTTCCTCAGTGAGAGGTATTTACACGTAATTATTTGCTGAAAGGCAATGAAGTATTTATTTTTGTCAGTTCTGTGGATCAGTAGCCCTAAACTTCAGTCGTCATGGTGTAAGAAGTGTATCTACACTGTGCAGATGATCACTGGTCCTCCAGCTCAGTATCTTCCCTGAACCTTTCAGGAGAGTCTCATAAATGCAACAAAATCATACTCACAGATACACAAACCATATGAATGTGACATTTAAAAGTTCATTTAGAAGCTCTCCCCGGCAAATAAATCTTACAATCATCCATTTTTTTCTGGGAATGGTACCTTGGGCAAGGCCTCTCTCTGTGACCCAGAGAGAAAACCACTTAAAGTGTTCATGCTAGCTCTCCCTGAGAGAGGAAGAAGGCTAGGCTTTCTCAAGACCTCTCTCTGACCAGCAGAGTCACACGCACAGAAATAGTACCCTCTGATGTACATGGTCAGTTAGAACTTGGCAACACAGATGGATCTTGGTATATCCTGTGTCAGTTAGTTCACTTTTTACTTCATCTATCTATCCATAAAGTAAACAAAAACAGAGAAAGCATAATCACTCCCAGCACTAAATTTATGAATAAGAAATTATATTTTTTAGTAGACTTTCAGTAAAAAGGAAGGAGACTGGATACTTTGTCTTGTAACTTGCAGTGGAGCTGAGGAATCCAGCACCATGCAGCAGGCTCTTAGAGACAGTGTCCTGTGCTTGCTTAGGCAATTATATCCTGATTTACTTATTCAGCTCTTGTTCTGGCTTGTTTTCTGATAAAATCCGCAGCTGTATATTGCTCTTTGTTGTCACCAGAAGAAATGTTCCAGCTTTATGCTGGTGTAACAGAGAACTGGATCTGGCTCACTGAATCAGCATGGTATGTGTCCAGCATATTAGGGTGAGGGCGGTGATTCAGGTCATGTAACTGCACAATCCCAGCTGAATATCTTTGGGCTGAGTCCCAATGTGTGTTATTTATTCCCTGGAAGTGCAGACGAACTTTGTTAACTTGGCTGTGATATGGTCTCAAGATGACAAGGATGATGCAACCCTTTCTGAGTAATATTGTTAATGTTGCTTCAGCTACAGGAAATGATGCTTGAATGCTGCTGCATACATTAGGAGAACAAGAATTCCTCCTCTAACAGAACACACTGTGTTCAGCACCAGTAATATCACAGGTGAGGACCAAACGGAAAACCTTTCAACATAAACAAAGAAAACAATGTAACACAACTGGCAAGCTTTTCATCTCTAGTGTCACAGGGAGATGCTGTCAGGATGAGAAGTTAACACATGGGAGCCAGCTGTAGCAACTAAATGTCTCAAGGAAACTTGTTCTTACATAATGAAATCCATTCACAAGGAATATCACAGAAAGTTGGAGTGACCTGATAAAACTCAGAGGAGATTACCAGATTTATTCTTGGAAAGGCAAGAAAGTGAAGCTTAAAGCCTGTCAGACTTTGAAAATGATGAAAATGCGACTGTTAATTCAAAAGTTTTATTTCCAGATGTTCAGAGAACTGATTTTTTAAAGATAGCATGTTGCATAATATGTTGGAAAACCACCTGTAAGTGTTCATAAAACAAACTAAGACAAAATCAGAAAAACAGTTATATTTAGAAATGTAGCAGGATATACCCTGTAAAACTACTAATATTATCTGGACAGCATTCTGGCTTTGCCATGAGCTCATTATTAAGAAAACCATGCTGCACTGCTGCCCTGGAGCAGGCAGGGAAAGTAATTTGACATCAGTGCAGCAGCACAGGTAAGTATAAGACATATTTGATATGGGATATGACGTTGCTCCTTGCCCCTTCCCACCAGTGTGCTTTGGGAGGAGGTCATGGAAACAGCAAGGGGCAATGTGGAGTCATCTCGTAACCCGCTGTTTATTAGAGGAACGGTCTCTCGTACTTGCCAGGATTGCCTGTATGAGACTCTGTATTGCAAACATAACTAAGATTCTCCTGCTGCTGCAGACCCCTTGTTTGTTACAACGTGCTGGAAGTTCCAGGTAACATTATTCATTTCATCTGAATAAGCAGAAGCTAGAAGTAGTGCTTATTGTACTTCAGAAATGTCAAGTTAAAAGCTTGCCCTGCCCTTCCTAAACATTTACAGTAAACTGATGTCCTTAATTGGATGCCAAAGTAGCATAAGTGTTTAAATCATTTGAAGTCTAATTAAAGGTAAAATTGTTGTTCTATGCATTTCACATAGGCTTTTGCTATGGATCAAGTAAAATCCAGATTCCAACTCCAACTTTTAGGAAGCCATTAATAAAATTAGTCTCATTAATGTCAAACTGCTTGTTTAGGGACCTGATTAAAAACCATTTGACGTTAATGAGAGTCATTTTATTATGGGATTTTGAAATCAGACCCATACACAGATGCAGGCTGAGTTAAGAAAGTCTGTATGGGTGTAATGTATTTGTCTATGAATCCAGTGCTGTTTGCATGGCTGGTCTACGTGTCTCACAGAATAGGGAGACACTGGAGATGGCTTATGGCTGACCTTTAAACTTCATTGATTTTATTTCAGACTTCTTTAAAATTTTTATTTATCTTATACTAGTTGCTTTATGTTGTACTAGTTGCAAATTCTCTCAAAAGTCAGATGCAGGTCCCCAGGTTGTGAAGATATAAAAGTGCCTACATTACAGATTTCTTGCTTCAGTCTCATAAGGAGAGTGAACGGTGAAATTTGAACCGTCTTGGATCTGTTTCTTCCAGCAAGACAACACAAAAGGGCTGTACTGTGCTGTAGATTTTGACAATGTGAGTGCAGCAGCTCACTGTCAGATCTTCGTAATTAGAATAGTCTTCACATTTGAACATGCATGTATCCCTCTCTGTGATAGAGGGAAAAGACTGCATAACATGCTTGCACACGTAAGAAATACAGTTTTGCACTCCAAGAAATAATAAAATCAATTCTGTTTAGCCTCGTACATATCTTTACCATCTACTGTTGTCTGCAGGCAAAAATCCACATTTAGAGATGTGACAAATTTTTCAAAATTTTGTTCTTGTTATGGCAAATGGTTATTTCAAATGTTTTGGAAACTTATGTAAAGTATTTGCTGGTAATTGAGCTCTCACATGAAACCAAGTAGTCCCCAGGGAAGAGAAGGTATCTGTGTCATAATGTTTGCTTCAAGAATATGTTTGGCTTAAGTTTGACTGAAATTAAAAATTGCAATTGATATGCCTACAATTCTTTGTCATGTTACTGTGACAGGAGTGTTCAATTGTCTGACTCCATTTTGTTTGTCTGTTTAGAAGATGTCACACAGTAAATTTTTTGTTTGTGAAGTTATCTGTGCGGTTTTGAGCATGATAGTTCTATTTGCTTCACAGACAATTTGAGATGTTCGCTTGATAGCAAGTCAGAAAGAGCAGAAGTAGAAAGGCACTGTTGACAGGTCAATAAATCATCTTACAGATGACTGTCAGTCTCTTTGATTTTCCTTTCAATCAAGTATTTAAGGGCAGCTGTCAGATTTTTAGACATCTAAGCATTTCTAGTTGTGGAAGGCAAGAATTACGCTCATAGCTATGCATTGCAGGACAGCAGTTTCTTACGTTATTCACACTGTGCTTTGGAGGTCTGGATGCGTAGGGCTGTGTTGTGTGACTGAGGATAGATTTCTGACAGATGTTTTGTAAGTCTGTAGTCCACACTGAAGCTGATGTGTTCTTTCAGTAAGGAAAACAGATGATATTGTGCTGCATGTCTTAATTAGTGACTTCCTTTTAACTTCTGAGGTGAAGGTAGATCAACAGGTGCCTGAAATCAAGAGCTTTTTCCTTCTGCATCTTTCATTTTCTAGGCTGCTCTATATTTCATATTGTCAGTACTGGTTCCCCTCTGCTTCATAACTTGATTCAGTTTTCTGCTCTCAGTCACTCTGCAGAGAGCAGAGGTGTATCAGTTTATGCAGCGTGTGCCCCCCCTTCTGCCTAGGAAGCATGCAATGCTGCTGTGATGATGACCTTTGGCAAGCTGAGATGCAAAGCACCCAGCAGGAATTTCCTCCAGCACAAAGGTATTTAACAAATTCTCCAGTTCCATGGTGAGACCTAGTTAGTAGGTGGTCTGCTTGTCTGTCTGTCTGCGTATCCTCCTGTTTTGGTTTGAGAATCTGTGGTAGGAGCAGGGGGAAAAAAAAAAAACAAAACAAAATAGCAACAACAACAACAACAAAAAACAACAAAAAACTGCTATTAAACTGGAAAGACATGTGATCTGCATAATTGCTCTAACTGCAGCTAGTTCAGCAGTGAATAGTCCTGCTGTCAAATTCAACAACAGCTCAGGAGAAAAAGTATCTCTGAGTCCTTTACTATAATGTGAAAGATGTGAAGAAACTCTTACGATCATTGCCATTCAGTTTAAAGGGGCAGTGACTAATTAAAGGGGAGGGAAAACAGCACCATTGTTGAATTATTAAATAAAGGATTAAATTGGCAAGCATGAATAAACAAAATTAAACTATGCACGTCTCTGGCCTTTTTGAGGTGCACAAATTGGTGTCAGTCATGCATCACAGGGGTAGTGGTTCATCATCAGCAGAGATTTTTAACATAATTGTAGCAAATGGTATTTCAGATGTAGAGTGCTGTAAATCTTCTGCTATCTCAGGACTCTTAAAGAAAAAAAAGAAAACTGCATGGGCAGTTGGCAGAAGCAGAATGCCATCCATAAGGCTGGGTAAGAGGAAAGAAAGCCAGCTTGCCCTAACTCTGACATCATCTTTCTGTGGGCTGGCACTCATCACTCCATATCTTTTGATTTCTGTGTCTTTAAAGTAAAGCACACTTACCTGTCTCATTCCAGTGCTGCAAAACTTAGTGTTCATATGTGAGAAGCCCAGTTTTACAGTGGAGAAACCCAATCAGGATATCCAAATATAGTGCCGAGTAACAAAGAAGTGGTGCCTGAGGCAAATGTTTGTTACATGCGCAACATGTCGTAGAATTAGCACAGAAAAAATTTTATTTTCACTTTTTCCCTTTGAAAAGCTATATACTTTCCTGATGTGGTGGGTTGACCCGGGCCAATGATAAAGCACTTACTAGCTGTTCGTTCACTCTCCACATCCAGATGGGGGAGAGACTTGGAAGACTGAATGTGAGAAGGATTTCATAGGTCAAGATAATGACAGTTTAATAAATAAACGGAGAAAAAGAACAGAATAAGTGGTACAACAGTTGTCACTTACCACCTGCCACAAGCAGACCAAAGCTCAGCCAGCCCTAAGCCTTGGAACAACAGCACAGCCTTGTCTGGCTGGGGATCCCCCTCTTTCGTCAGTGGTCCTGGCTCTGCCCACTCCCAGCTCCTTGCTCAAGGGGCAGTCAGAAACAGGGGACACCTAGTGCTTTGCAGGCACAGCTCAGCAGCAGCTAAAACACTGCTGAGTTATCAGCAGAGCTTTGGTCACTGATCTAAAGCTCAACACCATACCGGCTGCTGTGAAGAAATTTAACTCCACCCCAGCCACACCTTGTACACTGTTGCATCATCTATCATAATTGTGGTGGTTGTTTTCCCTGGTATTTGGCTCATTCTAAAATTCTAATGTTTTGTCTTCATTCTGTATGTATGTGTTGGGCTGAGATGTCTTTAAGCCTAGTTTTGGGCACTTCAGACTTTGAAATACTATTGACATTTAGACCAGAGGTTATTTGCACCCAAGCTGAACCAAATCTGTACATTCAAATATGCCCAAAGTTAGAAAAGTTAAGATTTGCATATGAGCTTTGTGCCTGCTCACCATCTTCTGATGTAGATGAGAGTAAAATAAAGGACAACAAAGTAAAATAAAGTCCTTCCAAGTGCAGTGGGACCGATCCTTTTTAAAAGTTAGAGAACAATGTGCAAATCATTTTTAATGCCTTTATTTTTGTGCGATTTTCTACTTCCTTGTTTTTTTCCATGACAGAAAGCTAAAGAGCCTGATCTGGTGAAATATCTGTCCTGACTGGAAGCAGGAAGTACTGTAAATGGTGTAAGAAAGCACATTCTCATGGCATTTCCTCTCCAATTTTGCTGACTGGATGTTCAAATGAAATCATATTCCAAGTGTCAACTGATTTTGCCTTGTTCCATGCCTCTCATCACATCCCTTTTCACATCTTTTATCTTCAGCTCCTTCTTTGTCTGTAGGGTACATCTTGGTGCCTTTTCACACAAACAGTATTCTTTGGTATGGATATAATTATTATTCATTTTTTTTCAGAATTATTTAGTAGGATGGCTTTGAATATTGGCTACTGATTGAGATTCATCTTAATATAAAAGCTAATATGTAACAGGCTGGCTATTATTAGGTATCATTTTCCTCTGACAATATCTTCTGCGGTGCAATATGAATTATCCTTCCTTTCACACTGCTGGTACCAGCCAGTGCCCTGATGGCGTTCTGAGTGGTACAGGTTCGTGGTGGACACCCACTCCTTACTGATGGCATCTTTCCTTCCCTCTCCAGAGTAATTGAGCAGCTGTGGAAAACAGGCAGAGACAGCAGCTTCAAAAATGAGGTGGCACTCACAGCCTCCATCTGGAAGCTCCATAGACTGCAGCCTTTAGAGGCTGGGGCAAAGTTCACTCCTATCCCACCTCCCAGGTCCCACTGGTGACATTTACCATCCTCCTCTTCTGCTGGATATAGCAACTTGTCTGTGTCCCCTGCTGGTGGAGAGTACATCTGCCTTCATTTGGCACTTTCAATTGAATCCAGGAATGAAGTAAACATGTTCTGCAAAAACTGCTTGTACCACGGAAAACCGAAATCTGAGTGTCTGTTTAGTTTTGGTAACATTCAAAAAAGAGAAGTCACAAAGAAGACAAAAGTTACCATTGTTTCTAATGGTAGATGAGTGTAATATTTCTGAGTTTAACCATTTCTTTAGGCAGAATAAAATATGAGGAAAATTTAATTCTATCTTCAAGAGTGATACACTCCTTGGAAATTTGAAAATGTATAACAGAAGCATAATTTTAAATATTTTAAATGGGGTCATCAGGTATGAGATAAATTAACAGGAAAGTTCATGATTTCTGTTCATAAATGGACTCAAAAATAATTGATTTTGGAATTTTGGGTGCAGAGTTCCTTCAGAGGACCAGATTTCAAACATTCCAGACTGCTGGAAAGACAATAGAAAGATATTTGCAGTTTGTGAAAGAAGAGATGTCCCCTTATCCTGATGAAAAATTATGAAATGTAGTCAATATTCCAGTGAAGTGTGTAGGTCTCTCTGAAAGCACTGCCTCCTATTTATTTCTATGGAAACTACAACAGATTCAAAGACCACAATAGCACTATTTGGTAGAGAATATTCTCAGCTACAAAACACTAGAACATTGTTGGGAAGGTTCAACCTCTGCTGCCATGCCACCAACATCAGCCTCTGATGTCATGGGCCAACATCATAAAATAGGAGGCATTACTTTCAGAGCAGCCCTTGTATAAAGTGTGAAAATTGTTGCACAAGAAACATGTAAAGAAACAGAGAGGATTACGTGTACCACAGCTTTGGACTCTAGCGGAGCTGCATGGGGTGGTATGAGCTGTGACTGCAAGCACTTGCATTAACATCACAGTATATGCACGTAAGTACACCATAGACACAGACAACAGCAGACAACACAGTAACAACAGCAACATTATTTCAGAAGATTTTCTCTGGGTGTGTTGAGCAATAGGTGAGATGATTGGACTATTAATTTGAAAGCAATTAAATCATCTATTAAATTACTTTTTACATTGTTTTTAGCAACAAATTACACAAAAAGCAGTTTTGTTTACACTGAAGAAAACCAGTACCTCTGGATATAAACAGTTAAACTGGAGGTTTCTACTGCTGTGCTTCTACTCAATGCAGGCACAGGAGTGTGGAATGTTTGGACAGGCAGGAGTCTGCTGTGGTAAACCGGGCTGAGCTAGGCCCTGGAGCTTGTCAGTGGATTGAAGACCGTGGAACAACTGGGGAAATTGTGGAATTCTTATGCAAAGCTCTACACAAAACTGAGAAAAGATAAAACAATTCCACTAGAAATCACCTGCAACTTGAGCAGAAGATTAAAAGAGGATTTGGTTAGTTTTTTGTGCTGATACTGTGATTCTCTGTCCAGGAATACCTGAACTGTACACCACCAGATCACCTCATACAAATTCCATCTGGATCAATCCTGAGTGTATGACTGCATTTCTTTCAAATTAGTGAATCCTGTTGAATTAAAATGTACACCGTACAATATTTCTTTCTGGTTTTATGCTGACTACAAGAGGACAGCTGATAGGTCATCTAGCAGAAGATCTGCGAGAACAAAGTTAACTTTTAAACAGCTTTTGGAACAAATTTGGATCTGCAGAGTATACGCTCACTCAGCTATTTTGCTTTTGAGTCTACAACGTTTTGGACCTGACACATTCCCAAATGATCCATTTTCTTGTGGAAGCATGGCTGAGGTATCACAGGGCCAACAGGAGAGGGTGGGAAAGAGGTGGATCTCTGTCACTTGCATCTAGGTCTCACTCAGCAACAAATAAGTAAGTGGGGAACAGAATGTAACGCATTACCAGTAGCAAGGTGGGCACCCCTTTCTTCCCTTTTGAAGAGGAGGCACCTCATATTTATTTGAGAGTTTGCTCAGGCAGGCAATAGATGTTACAAGGTGCCATGGCCACACACTCATGAGATTCAGCAGGAGACAAGGGGGAGTACGGGGCCACTGTATTTGGTGGCATCGCCACCAAACAGTCAGATTGGATTGAGCAAAGCAGTAAACAACATCCTCTAGTATTTTAATTCCACCAATAAGTTAAGCTGATGTGACTCATCACTGTTGTAAAAAAGTGGCCGCTCTCTTCAAATTAAGGTTACTTAGTTCTTCCCCTCTTCCTTCTCCTCAAGGTGTTGAAACTGCTCACTCTTCCTTTTTTTTCCTTTTGCTTTCTTTCCTCTTTACCTTCTTTCTCTCTTCCTTTCCTTCCTTCCTTCTTTTTCTCTCTCCCCCCTTTCTCACTTTCTTTTTCAATTTCTTACCCTACATTACCGAGTTAATTTTAACCCAGATCAGTTTCCCAATACATTGCACTGCACAGCCACACAAGTGCTGTCAGGACAAATCTGGGGGCATTCAGATTGGCTTGTGCTGACTTAAACTACATAACTGAGTTAATAATTACATACCTATCTCAGCTGGGGACAGAGGAAAAGAGGCACCTTTCAGTCACTGGTAATTAACATGCTCATCTTAAAATGGTCTCTGGCTCTCACAAATGGGTTATTTTCAGAAAAGCCAATGCACAGATGGTATAAGTGCCTGTATCATACTGTAAACGTAACTGACTGCAATATGCAACTACAAGCTATCATGTGTCTACGTGTAGACAACTGAGTTTGCATATTTATGAAGTTGATATAAATCTGTCTGTTTTGTTTATTTTGTGCGTTTTTAAATGTTACTCTTTAAGTGTCAAGAGGAGGCTGCGGCCGTGGGGATTGTGCCTTTAAGGGCTGAGGTTCCTGTGGGCAGGGGCTGTGAAGACTCTTTTGTTATTATGCACAGCCAATTAAAACCAAATAGAAAATAGAGCAGATCCTTTGCAAGAGCCTTAAGCCCTTGAATGATCTCTGCAGGTGTCATCCATCATTTTCTAAAGAGTCTGTAGTGTTAGGAGAAGGCAGGAGGCACTAGAAGGGGATGGAGAGTAAGCAGGTTACTTTACCGAAATAGGACCAAGCTGTGATGTGATGCACACAAGAAAGAGCAGAAATGTTTTCTCAGTGCTTAAGTTCTACTCCGTGCTATGCAGATTGAATTTGCTGCAGGAAGTTCCCTGTCCTCAGCATGCCTGTCTGGAACTGGCTTTATAGTGATGGCCGTGACAAGCAGCTGCAGTGAGAGCGGCACCATGTCCAGCTACCGGTCCATCGCTTTATCTATCAGCCTCTTTTATTCTGTTTCCTCTTTTGGTTTCTTTGCGGAGACAGATGCTGCATGTGTGAGACTATGCTGTGTCCTCCCCAGATTTTTCAATGGACATGAACAGCTATGTGTGACCTCCTTAAAAACAGAATATCTTTGGGAGTTCTTTCATTCTTTATTATAGGAAAGGGTTGGGGAGAAAGAAACAGGGAATTAAGAGCAATCTAATGAATGTAGCTGAAATGTTCTCATCTTAGAAGCAGATCAGAAGTTGATGGACTGAAATGATAAGCTCCGATACTTAAAGGGAGCTTATAAACAAGATGGAAATCAGCTTTTTATGCAGGTGGATTGTGATAGGGCAAGTGGGAACATTTTTAAACAGAAAGAGGGGAGATGTAAATTAGATGCTGAGGAAAATTTTCCTCTGAGAGGGTGGTGAGGTTCTGGAAGAGGATGTTCAGAGAAGTTGTGGATGCCCCATCCCTGGAGGTATTCAAGACTGGGGCCCTGGGCAGGCTGATCTGATATCTGATCTAGTGGTTGGCAGCTGCCCACAGCAGGGGGGTTGGAACTGGGTGATCTTTGAGGTCCTTTCCAACCTAAGATTCTCTGATACTCTGTTAATTTGATTACAGGTATTTTCTCCCTAGGTGTTCCCATATGGCCACCAATGGAGACAGGGTGAGTGAGCTGCCCAACCTGATGTGGCAGATTGTATGTTCTCCTGTGCCTGGGAGATGTGAGGTTTTGGAGAATAAATCCCAAATAACTCATATGTGGTTTGGTGCAGCTCCCAGAGGACCAGAGGCTTGCTAGAGTTAGTATGAGCATGCAGCAGGTATTCTCAGCTGGGAGGGAGAAGTCTGTGGGACCAGTTTTGCCCCATCTGCACACTGCAGGCTTTTCTGCCCCACAGGCTGCTGCTGTTTGCACCGCACCTGCATTATCCCTTATGCTCCTCATTTCTTGCACTTGTATTGCATTGTAACAACTAATGCTGTTGGTCATCCGGAATAACAGCCCTCAGATAAACTGAAGACCAAAACTGTCTCTAATAAGAGAAAAGTGCACAGAAGGAAAGAGCATGGGGGCGTTAGTTGACAGCCGGCAGAACATGAGCCAGCAGTGTGCCCAGGTGGCCAAGAAGGCCAATGACATCCTGACCTGCATCAGAAATAGTGTAGCCAGCAGGAACAGTGAAGTGCTTGTCCCTCTGCACTCAACACTAGTGAGGCCGCACCTCAAGTGCTGTGTTCAGTTTTGGGCCCCTCACTACAAGCAAGACATTGAAGCCCTGGATCGTGTCCAGAGAAGGGCAACGAAGCTGATGAGGGGTCTGGAGCACAAGTCTTATGAGGAGCGGCTGAGGGAGCTGGGGTTGTTTAGTCTGGAGAAAAGGAGGCTCAGGGGAGACCTTATTGCTCTCTATGACTGACTGAAAGGACATCATGATGAGGTGGGGGTCAACCTCTTCTCCCAGGTAACTAGCAATGGCACGAGAGAGAATGGCCTCAAGTTGCTTTAGGGAAGATTGAGGCTGGAAATTAGGAAAAGTTTCTTCTCAGAAAGAGTGGTGAGGCACTGGAACAGTCTGCCCAGGGAGTTGGTTAAGTCACTGTCCCTGGAGGTGATCAAGAAATATGTAGATGTGGCACTGAAGGACATCGTTTAGTGGGCATGGTGGTGATGGGTTGACAGTTGAATTACATGATCTTAGTGGTCTTTTCCAGCCTTAATGGTTCTATGATTCCATACTGCTTATGTGGCCCAACTAGCTCTTGTTACTTATCATCTTTAAGAATTTGAAGGCTTAGGAAATAATAGAGTGCATGTTCCTGTTTTCTACAGCTAGTTCTCTTATTCTTCCCTGGAAACTGTATACATTTCAAGGTTGCCTTTTTCTGACTTTCTGGTTTCATTAAGAAAAATGAGGAATACTGATCATAGTGGAGACCACTGATATTTTCTTCTATTATATGCGTAAATCTGGTGGCAATGTACCTGTGGATTGAAGAAAGTGAGACTGCATTACTCACAAGTAGAAGGATTACTGCAAATTCACTCAATGAATCTGCAAACCAGGATGCTGCAAGCAGATAGGAGCTGAGATTATGGAATAATAAACCTGTTCTCCAATTTCTGTATGTGTGCATTTCTCCTGACAAGAAGTTTCCTACATAAATAAATGTAGAGATAAAAATAAAATATTTTAAGAATGAAGCAACAAAATTATATTGTAGTTTGTTTAATAGCAGTAACAGTTGTAACTTAACTGTTCTTTCTGTTCTTTCAGAAAGTTAAGGTATGTGAGAAAGCTGGTTGTCAAAGTTGTGATGTTCAACCTTTCTTGCAGTCACCTGCCTTAAAGTCATCTGAGACTGCAAGTAGACTTGAGGAGAGAAATCAAAGTCCATGCAAGCCTCATTTAACACCCACACCCACGATGTGTATCAGCTAAAAGTTCGTGCTTGCCTAGCTTTATCAGATTGGACATGCTAATGTTTCAGCTGTTCTGCCGTCATCAGGATGTGTCTTGAACCAACCGTTAACTGCAGTTTGGAACAGATTTTCACATGTCGAGTTAGTTAGAAATGCTTTGGCAGTCATGTCGTATTCCCTGTCATGATGGCTTTTTACTGCACTTTTTTTTTTTTTTCCCTTTTTTGAGTAGCTCACTGCCACCTAAATAAAATATTATTTTAGGAACAGGAATTTTCATGATTGTTTTCTTGCTGCCTGTCTGCTTTAAATAATTCTACAGGTATTTGTCTATTATTTACTTTATTATTCAAATGAAAATCAAAAGTAGATGACAATGAACAAGGGGGAGATTCTCTGCGAATCTCACCAGTCTGTCTCAATGATCAGATAGTAGTACTGAGTGAATTTTTTCTCTCTGTATACATTACACTCTTACAGAGACTGACAGTGTTTCACCACTGCAAATTTCTGCAATTTCAGCTATGTCTGAGATTGGAGGAGAGACTGAAACAGTATCCCAGGACTGAGCATTCCTGAAATTATGATGCTCCGGCTCTAGATAGGAACTTGATTTTTCAACTCATCTCCAAAATGTTAGTCTCAGGAAACATAAATCACCGAATACAGATCAGCTTAGCTCTGACAGTAACAATAGCACAGCTGTCTGCCAAAGGCCATCACATTTTGAAGAAATATTCAAAGTGCTTGAAATGTAAATCTCGTTCCTGATGTATGTATGTAGCTGGCTATTGCCTCTAAAGAATCAAGTCTTTCTTCATTCTTTACTGCAGGAAATCAATTACTGAATTATTTCAATTTATCTTTTCCAGAACTCCAATAGGTCTGAGGAAGGAGATAAAGCACCAGTTCCCATCCCCAAAATGCCACTTTTAGCTTTTGTGAATGATCCAGAGAGGTCTTAAAGTTTCAGGTGTGGCTGCGTGATGCTACAGGCTCACAGCCTCAGCCTCTCAGACTTCCCCAAATAGCACAAGGCATTCTGTACTTTCCAGGATCAGGCAAAAATCTAAGAAGGAAGAAAACAAAGAATATAGAAGCACTTTATTTTATTTGGAGGTGTCCCTCACATCTGTTTTAGGTACCATTTTTCTCTATTTTCAGAAGCCTCTCAGAAACTGAGAGTCTGTGTCTGTTTAATTGCTCTTGTTTATGATCAAACACTGAATGTGGGGCGCTTTGTTGCTTGCACCTGATGACTAATGAGCCAGGAAGCCTACAAAGAATGAAAAGTACTGGAGGGAGGAAGCCTCCTCCTCGGAGTACAGTGCCTCCTCCAAATTTTACAAAGTAATTCTCAGCATTCAAGAAGAATCAGGAAAAGTCAAGGATGTGTCAGGGCCTCTCCTGCTAGTGTTGGTGATTTCTTCCATAGAGGAACTGTCCAGCAAAACCACACCGCAGTTACAAAACAAAAATGGTACCCTTTCCTAGAAGGAAAAAAATAAAAATTGCACTAGTTGCACTGAAAAGCAGCTATGCTCAAGGATGAAGTTGTTCTACTTCTCATTTCTAAAAAGAATAAGTGGATAAGAGCTAGTAAGCACAGATCCTCCCTGCAGGAATAATCAGTCCCTGTTCTGGATGTACCTCATTGCAAATTGAATGCATCAAATGCTGGTGTTATAATACAGAAGGGTTTACCATGGCTTGCTTGTGACAGAGCATAAAGTTGCTGCTTTTGTCTTTTATTTCTATCACAGAATAAAGGAGGGATGAAATTCTGCTTTTGATACAACATCTAGTGATTTTTTTTATGCAGAACTTGTGAAAAAGCCATAACTGAATTCTTAATATGCCAAAATTTTTCTCAATTTAGGAAAAAAAATGTGTATTTACTGTATCCCAGTTGCTTTCTTGAATGAGATTGAATGATTGGCTAAACACACACCATATGTCTTTGACATCCTATTGTATAGTCTTAAAAACTTTAATAGTAGATTTTGATCATGTATCATTGTAATGAACATCTGTAGTTCCTTTAATAGTGTCAAGATCTTTCTTTCAGCCTTGCTTTCAAAACTCTGCTTTGAAATTTTTCCTGTACTAAAATGTGATAGGTAGTGTCAAATCTCTTGCAACAAATATCATTTTCAGTTACCACACATTTTACTTTTAGGATGTTATTAAGATGCATATACAGTGCAACAAACAAGGACATTAAATGCCTTACAAATTACTTCAGAGGTGTAAATATCTTCCCAGGAGCGATATTTCAAAGAAAACAGATTATCCTCATAATGAACGTATGTGAGTGGGTACTGTTTTCCATTTCATCCATAAATGTTTAAAACCATAAACAGAACAGAGTTCCTGAGAACTGTGGGTTTCCGTTCATTTCTGAAATGCACATTTGGCTTATAGCTAAGATAGCCTTTGGTTACTGCAAGTAATTCAGTGATCTTGGACAATTTTAGAAAGAATAGATACAGCTAAAGCTAACTTCTGATTTTGAAGCATTTCCCACTATTATTGCAAGTTGACCAATCAATCACATGACATACCGTTGTAGATGGGATCCGTCATATCTGATTCTTCTTTCCGCTGTTGATCTCATCTGCCGTTCTTTTCCTCAGTTCTCCAGGCTGCCTGAGGGAACTGTGGCTTCCACAGTGAAGGTCCTTGTCATACCAACCCCCCCCACCCCGCCATTCTACCTTCCCTTCTTTGCAATCTCCAGGGATCATCTTCTGCACTGACCTTAGTCATGGCCTTAATCAAGCCATGTGCTTTCTGCCTACTGCAAGCTTTCACTGTCTTTTTTCTGTCTGTCTTTACTTGTTCTCATTCATTTTGTTAGCTAATCTTAACTTTCTTTTCTGATCTTCTCCCCTTCATGGTTTCTTTTTCCTTTTTGGTTCCTTGGGGTTCATTTAAAAGGTATTCTTCTTTGCACCTTTTTCCTATTCCATCATTCATAGCGGTTTTGCCCTACTTTAGTATCGCAATGCCTTGATGAAGGAAGGTACTGTGAGTTTTCAATTTCACAAAAGATCTTCTCTTATCCATTTTTCTGTCCCTTGACCAATATCTTTATTTTTGTTCTATCTTAAACTAGCACGACCTTTGTCCCTTCAATTCTTTGCTATTTCTGAGTTTCCACTAAAACCTCCTGCTCCACTCCCTTCTCCTCTGCCAAATATTTTCTGCCAAAGAAATTGTCAATTTTTTTAAAGGATGGAAAAATATTCATTGCTTTCACTCCAGAACCTTTCCCTTTGCTCCACCTGGCAGTCTCTCCTCTTTCATACTTTGTCTTTCTTCTTCTCACCTTAAAGCACTCCTTCTTGGTTCTTTTTTTCACCCGTATTCTTCATTATACTTTGCATTTCATTTTTCATGATCATGTTTCTTTGTTCTGAAGAATAAAGTTTTCTTTCCTAGTCTTTCTTTTTCCTCTTTATTTTAAATTTCCAGATTAAGTGGCCCATTTCTTCTCCCATGATTTCCTTCCTTGCACTGTTTTTTGACTTGGTGGAGCCCGAATTTTGCTTTTAATACAGTACTGAAATTCTACAGTTTGCTCTTCAAAAACTCATCAATGTTTCCCAAACTTCCTGCTTTTTTATTTTATTTTATTTTATTTTATTTTATTTTTTTTGAATACTACTGAACTTGTATTTTGCCTGTATGGTAATCTTTTCTGTGAGGTGATTGTTCAGTAATTCAGCATGGGAGGGTTTCTTTTCACTTTTCCCTCTGTTCTTATTTGTAGACGACAAAGAAACTATCTTGGGTACTGTTTGGAAGAGATTACAATTTTGGTTGGTACAAAGAATTGGTAAAAGTCTTTCTGTAAACCATAAAGTTGCCATTTCAGGGTCCAGCATTTCAAAATCTTTCCAGCATGGTAAAGAAAGATTTCTGGAAATGACTCAGTTCCCTTATGCATCTGTAATTGGCCAGCTGGAAAAAGGATGAAGCTAAGGAAGACAAGCATACTTCTTGTTTATCATAATATTTTCACTACCATGCCTTTATTTTATTTTAATTAACAATGATCATAGACATTTTTACTTTGTTTGATTATATCTCATTGCTTATGGAAAATGTCTTTTTAATCATAATGTAGAAATACTATCACTGTCTCAAAACTGTGTGGTGTCTTTGCCATTGCTGATATTTGAAATGAATGCACTTAGTCCTCGTCTGTGGAAATGAACATCTAATATACATTAGTTTAGTTAGATGGATGACAACCTTTCACCCACAGTGGCTGCCTAAGGTGAAAATTTGGAATGGTACCCCAGGAGGGTTATACTGAGTTATACCTCAGTCTCATGCAAATACAAATCCTAATGAAATTTCAAATCACAGGAGTCAGAATACATCTCTGTGTGGCACTGTCAAATACCTTTTCTTGGACAAGAAAAGCACTCTTTTTTCAATAAATCTATCCTTTTCAAGCAAAGAAACAGAGTAGGAAATGTCAGTGAGGCAGAACTGGAACAGAAATGCGAATCCAACTGCTTTTGATGGAAAATCATTGCATTCAAACTGGAGACTTGATCTTGCAAGCATTTAGACCTCTGGATAGGGACTGCACATGTGAAGAGCTTACAGGATTCAGTCCTGTGGCTTGAACTTAATGTGAAGAACACTTGCTCAAATGATACCATTTACTTATTGAGAAGGCACTGGAGGCTGCTGGTACAAATAGCATGCACTGAGGTGCTAAAGGTCACAGTGGGAATCTTTCTAAGAATTTTAAAGCAAGTCAGGGCAAGAGGAGTTTATTTAGAAAGAAAGGCTAGGTGAAGATGGAGACATCTAAATAATGGAGAAGCAGAAGTAATACTAATACTGAGTGTTGAACATGTATGAATCAAGAAAGAACTCACTTTTGGAGGTCAGTGTGAATCCTCATAAAGAGAAAATTCAAGAGTATTAGTGTGGCTGTGTCAGGGCCAGAGCAGAACTGACTACCCTGTTTTTCTTTGCCTGTTATTTCACTTGCTGATTGGCTTGCTGTTTTCTTCTGCAGTTAGGTTCCTGCTTTCACATGTCTTTGAATTTCACTGTTGACTATCTCAGAAACATTGCACACACAGAACATCGGCAATATGTCATGACTTTTTTGTTATAGCTAAGGAATAAGTGAAAAGATCATCCAAAAGGGGGAGATTAACAGACTGATTTGCAAAGATGAACCTCAGTTTGCACTTCTGGTTTTGGTATACTGTCATAACAACTGGTATCCTAGTACAAGAATGCAAGCTTTGAAGGTTGTCTTTCTTGAAAATATGTCTATTATTCAATTTCCATTCCTTCCAGGCTTGTAAGCATAAACAGATATGAAAATATTTATGATCTAGCATCTGAGCTGTGGGGTTTTTATTTATTTATTTATTTTTAATTGCATTTATTAGGAGAAGGATTTGTGCTATGTTTATGACACAGCTGTGGCAGTTGATCTGTTCCAAAGTATGAACTGTGGTACCTCTACAATTTGTTTGCAAATCTACAAATCTGTAGATCTTCTTGTCATGTTGTTTGATGGGGAAGGGAAGGGCTAATAGCCACAGCATTGTGGAGAAGGCAAACTGCTTGTGTAGTTTCTGTTCCTGAAGCACGTCTTTGCAGAGCAGTTTCAATGAAACAGTCCATATACACAAGCACATTTCCACAAATCATGAAGGCATACGTAGCTAACAGAAATGACTTGGACTAGCTGAAAACCAAAGAGCAGGCTGAGCCTTTACAAGCTTTCTATCTTCTGTCTTTTCCCAGATTATCTGCCAACAGGTGGAGTGCAGTTTGTGTTAGGTAATGGACCTCAGAGACATAACATCCTTTGTGGAAAAGACGAACTACGAAGCCATTTTTTTCTGTTTTGATTGTTCCTTTTCAAACATTACACATGTTCAGGTCAAATGACACCCAGGCAGAGGTAAGTTTTACAAGGAGAACATATGACAGTGAGGAATGGGATAAAACATTTGAGGAAGGTATTTGCCTTCTATTCAACTTTCTCTTCACTGTTCTAGAGGAGGAAAGCTGGAGAGAGAATTTAACTCCTGTGAGTTTATGAACAAGGTTTCTACACTCCATAGCATTTTGTGCTTGATGGCTTTTTATGACTAACCCACATGACAGACAGCAGTTACGTCCCTTGCTTTCAGAGCTACTGAATACAACAGTAGTTTCTCAGTATCCGTATATTTACTAAACTTTTATCTTCTAATCATAGCAGTTTAGTTTGAATGGAAATGAAAGACAAGAGATTGGCCCTTCTAATGAATAATTTGCAATGTCCATATGATACAACCTTTCCACTCACTGCTGCCTCTCTTACCTTGTCCATAATTGCCTCTCTTATCCCACTTGGGGAAAGAGAAGCCCTTTCACTGCTTTATTACTGTTTTAAAGGTTATGAGGGTTTCTGTAGTTATTTTTTCTTTTCTTTTCTTTTTTTTTTTTTATGTTTACAAACCAGATATATACAGTATCCCTAGGTCAGCTCCACTGTATTAGTATATCTTGAAGAATCAGAGTGCCTGGTTCTTGTTGAGCACAATCCGCTTTTTATGGGTGCTCTCCAGGGACTAGAACTGAGCAGAGCATGTAAAAAATCTGAGCAAAGGGAAACATTAACTTCCAGTGCCAAAAGCAGGATGACATCTCCCTTCTTATCTCTAGAAGCAGTAGTCTTTCTTTCCTTCAACAGAGATGAGTGATTTCTTTGCTGTTCAAATTACTGTGTTTGCTAACCATTTCTATCTACATTCCCCTTCTCCAAAAGCACCTTGTAAACCTACAGAAGCCAGATCTAGCTATTCTTTGCTCTCTGTTGTTTGAGTAGTGTGGAGCTGAGGACCATATATATAGTTTCCAAGACAGTAGGACATGATGTTATGAAAAAAATGGTTCATTTCCCCTTGAAGAATATATCTGAATCCTGATCTAAGCATCTCACTAAGCCACAGAGGCAATGTTCTGCCCTTCAGTGAACTCCCAAACTAGTATCTCTGAACTACTGAAGAATGTGTAGGACTATAAGCTGTACCTGACCCAGAAAAGCAGCATGGATTGCAGCTGGCTTTAACTTCCCAAAACATTATGTCATTTTGAATTATGGGACTTGGCTTCCTAATGTATGCAAAACACTTTGAGATCAACAGATGGAAGGACAATAACAATACTTTATACTTGTATTACTTTGCATTAAAACTGTAATTGGAATCTGGTTTTAATGATGTTGATTCATATAATAATATAAGCCTCTTGCAATGTAAGCCACATTTTCACAGCCATAATATCTATGACTTCACCTAATGGTGAAACGGCTGCTTCCTTGATGAAAGTGTTTGCAGAAGCCTTTCATTCTCTCCTATGTATCTTAGCTGGTTTCAACAGTAGAGTGTAAAATAAGAAAGGGCTATCTTGTATGGTTTTTTTCTACAGTGATATTTAATATGGCAGCCTAGTTATGAAATAAAAGACAAGAAGTTGGCTCCAAGTTCCTGTTTCACTTATTTGCCATCCTGATTTTGCATTCTAACATTTAACTCCAGTTGTTCTTTGCTTTTCTCTTTTTCTCTGGAGCAATAAAAAGGTGTGAGCTGTAATCATTTTCCTTCGAGTCAGTTATAAAATCTTACCGATCAAGGGAAAACACCACTTTTATAATTGAAAGAAAAGGTATGTGTGTGATATTATTTCTACCCAGAAGGGGTGTTTTGAAAGTAAAAGTATACAGCATGGGGACAGTTTACTGCCTGTGCTAGATGGCAGATGCAGAGATGGACTTGAGCCAAAGTCTCTGTTATATAAACACATGGCTTCTAGAGGTGGGAAAATGTAAATTCTTCCAATGGCCCACTGTATGAAGAGTTGACCCATAGATTTGGAAACAAATGCTCCTGTGCATTGAGTGTTTGAAACCTGTTCTGTATCCTTTGTCTTGAGCTCAGCTGTAACTCAGCAGTGTCGGGAAGAAAACGGAAAAAGGAATATATAAGAATCCAGAGCAAGGATCTTATATGTGGATGAAAGAGCTCTATCATTGCTGTACAACTCATGAACAATCAGTGGTTATAGCACTGTTTTTGAAGTATTTTGTATCAGTCAATTTTCTTGTTTCGCACATTCAGCAATCATTTCTGAACAATACCGAAGTCGAAAGTATCAATTTAATAAGGATTTTTCGTGTGATTTTCTAACAAAATAATGGGATGCTGTCCATACCCTAAAAAAGCTTTTTCATCCACTGGTCAATTCCAGTCAAACATGGTGATGCTGCTGAACATTTTAAGGTTCTTGCTGGCCTAACGAGAAAGAGAAATCCATGCTCATGTCCTTGGGCAGTCAGTATGTTCATAATGTTTTCCGCTGCTCCTGAGCTCTCTTTTGCCTAGTAAATGTTTTAAGGGAGTGAAGAACTGTGGATAGACAAAAGGTCTAGGAGCATGCAGGAAATGCAGCCAAATATAAGAACTGAAAATAAAGATATACAGATTTATTACTCAAAGAAAAAAGTGGACCGAAATTGTCTGATCCAGCAAAAGTAGCAAGCACGGACATGATGTCCTTCCACACTACTTCAGCATGAGGAGTATCAGTTTAATTCAGGACTAAACTGTAGTGATGCACAGTTACAAACTGCAGCACAAGCTGTAACCAAAAAAGCAAGCTAAAGGAAAACCTGCTCTCACTTAGTTGGCTCACAACCTAAATGCAGTTCATGTTCTCTGGGTTACTCAGAAAAAGAGATCATGGGGGAGCCCAGTGGTAAATGAACATGAAAGAGAGGGATGGCAGATCCCACTAATCTCCCACAGATCAGGCTGGCATGCAGGACCAGGCCAGCCTACAACCTTGGGATGTTACAGGGGAGGCTGATAACACCACATAGCAGTTTTAGTGGACCATGAACACCTTTTCTTATTTACTGGCTGCTTACTGCACACTTACTCCACAACACTGTTCGTCCCCATACTCTTCTATTTTCATCCCTCAAATTTCTATATGTCCTCAGATTTTTTTCCTAATTCTTCTTTTCTTTCACTCCTCCTTTTTCTTACTTTTTTCCTTGTTGGTGGCTCCTTTCTTTGCAATTCATGTTTACTTTTTTCTATGTTAATTTCACTTGTAATAATTGTATAAAGAGATATTCTAAAGCATGAGCTGGTCTTTCTGAGTGAGCTCTCGACTATGCCATCCAGGAGACTTTTGTCAGGCTGCTCTGTGGGTTGGCTTTCCCCTTTACACTGGGCCAGAGCACCTTGTAGGCTGCAGCAATGTCTTTTGCTGTGGACTTCCTGGCCTGCTTCTAGGAGCATGGTGATTCCACAAAAGCAAGAATTCACTGTCTGATTACACTGCTCTCTAACGACCAGTGTGGACTGCTTGCTCATTCTTGCCTTGTTTTATCTACAGCTATGGACCACTCCTTAAGCATGTGTGGAAATAAGCCAGCCCAGGATTCATGCAGCTTTTCCAGCAACTGAGAGAATTTTCTTAATTTGTTGATTGGATTTGCTGTTTTGTTACTACTTCTCTTCAGAGCTGAAAAACTCATTTGTTTCAGGTGATAAACAAATTTATGTCAAAATTGCTTCATTTAAACTAACATTAAAATGCAACGATGCCCCATTGTAAGCACATGTCACTTGCAAGAATTTTCTCTGTCCCATTCTGTGAGTTCTAGTTCAGACATAAGGCATAAGCACCATGATTAAAATAGAGTTATGTCATTTGGAGCAGATATGTAAACAGCTGCCCAAACATTTGGAATTAAAGGATGTCTTTAAAGAAGATTAATAACCTCTATTTTATGGCATATTTGCCAATATCTCTGCATCTGTTTATATTGAGATTTCTGTTAGTCACTGAGTTCCAGTTGTCTCCACTCACTGTGCAGTTCTATCTCCACCTCTTGTGCCAGGTTTTGTGCACCCATGAAACCCTCCAGTGGGTAGAATGTATTTAGTGTTTCTGTTTGTTTTCATGAATAGATGTTTTGCAGCATTTCTATATTGATATATGGAATAAGGCAAGTGCCAGTGAAACAGAATGATGAACAGATAGGCTGTGAAAGAGGGAGGAAGCAAGAAAGATTTCAGTGAGTTCAGCTTGCTTACATAAATTTGGCCCATCAAGTTACATATCTCTGCAACCCTTTTCACAATAGAGGCCCTCAGCTGTAGTGACTATGAATAGTAATCATTTTTATGGATAGCTTAGCTCATTCATGTGCAGTCACGTGGTTGTGACAGATTATGCCACCTAAACAGCTGCTGCAGAAGGCAGTGGTGTTATAGGGTGCTGATCTGCAAGCAGAGACAATTTGTCACTGTTACAGAAAAACTGCATCCATCTTGTCATTTAACACTTTTCACATCAGACCTCTTCTTCTTTCTTAATGAGCCAAACTTCTCCTCTGGTTGTAAAATCACAGAATGGCTCGGGTTGGAAGAGACCTTAGAGCCCACCCAGTTCCAGACCCCTGCCATGGTCAAGGCTGCCACCCGCCAGATCAGGCTGTCCAGGGCCCCATCCAACCTGGCCTTGAACGCCTCCATGGATAGGGCATCCACAGCTTCTCTGGGCAGCTGTGCCAGTGCCTCATCACCCTCCAGGTAAAGAATTTCTTCCTAAAATCTAACCTAAATCCCCCCTTTTTTAGTTTAAAGCCCCTCTCCAGCTTTCTTGTAGGTGCCCTTTAATTATCGGAAGGCCACTATAAGGCCTCCCTACACCATCTGGATAAAACTTCAAGAGTCTTTCTTTAAGACCTGTAGAATTGCTTATTATTCACCTAGTGGGACAGTATCTCTCTCTGATTGAGTTGGATAATCCTTTCGCTTGGAGTATAGTAGAGTATCATTATGGGGTTAGCTCTTATTGGTGCTACATGTGTTTCATGAGTAAGAAAGTCTGTCACTCATACAAGCTGAAAATTCACCACCACGTGTAAGCACAGATTAAACATATATGAAACAGATAAGAAGAGTATAATGGAGCATTTCCAAGCAGGTTAGACTGATCTTATCTTGCTTAAACTGAAAGACAGAGGACATCTCCTATCAACTATTTGATATGTGGGGCCATGCCAAATGCACAATTAGAGCTTTATGTGATGTGGGTTGTGAGTATTGCTCCTGCCTAAAAATAATAAATAACAACAACAACAAAGATGTGAGCCCATAAATGCAGTTATGTCCAAGTCTAATGGTGAAAACAAGCAAATTGCAAAGCAGTGCAAGACTAATTCTGAGTTCTCCAGTGCTTTGCAATACACATATCACAGGTGTTAATTGCACCGTTCAGTTAAAATCCTGCCAATTCCTGTGCTAACAGTAACTATTTCTTCTCTAACTGGTTTAACAGCTAGGTAATTATAATAATAGAAGAGAAGCTGCTAGTGATCCTGAACCCTAACACCTTCCATGACAAAAGATCTTTGAGACCTTTTAAAGTTTTGTTGGCTCCCTTTTTTGCAGCAGGTGTTTGAAAGGTGGCAAGGGAAGCATCTCTGGTCTTTTTCTTTTTTTTTTTTTTTTTTTTTTTTACAGTATCCATTTCAACAACAACATAAGGAGTAAAAAATTAGAGTCAGGATTATATGACATTGATATGCTGTTACATTTAATAGCAGAGAGTGAATTGCAGCAGCTCTATCACTGTTTCTCAAGCCCAATATAGAAAAAATAAATTGCCTTTAATCTCTCTGTATTTTCTACAGAGCTTTGTTTCACTGCTCTGGTGTGTCCCAGCATGGGGAGGTCTTGGTATAGACTTAGACTGCAAATGCTGTACCCGCTCTGGAGACCAATTCATTAAGTATGTCCAAAGCTCAGTAAAGCTTACATTTTACAATGCTTCCTATGGGTTTTCCGTCTGCATCTTTTGACTACGTACCCTCTCCAATGCTTCTTTTTACTCTCAACATGACTTAGTGAGATAAGAGTAAGCTAATAAACCACCTTAACAATAAATAGCTGTGAGTACTCTGTGAGCAATGTGAGCAGTTTGGTGACGCCTGTGTGAGTAATGTGTTTATTTCCTTTGTACAACAGTTTTCCAACAACTTTACAGGTGATGGTGCTCAGGGAAAGAGTATTTTATTTCCTTTTTATTCTGTGCCATCTAAATATGAAATTGTTCTGTTTCATGGCAAAATGCAAAATTAATTGTGTTCTACAACCTTCCCAAAGAAGGCATGGGGCAGTTAAAACAGATGTCCTGATCTGCCAGCTGAGGGAATTAGGGAATATTATCTGTACTAGCCCGATGTGTGAAATTTAGGGTTTTCTTTCTTTAATGATGTAGGCAACTTTATCAAGCTCCGACTAATAAATAGAAGAACAAGTTGCATTTAAGAAGGAAAAAAAAAAGAGGCAAGCAAAAGGAAACTGAAGATGCCTTCAGAAGCCACACATTGGCAAAAGTGTCACATCAGTTGTCATCACAGTCATCTATGGCCTCATCATCAGCTGCACCTGAGACGCACTTTGGCAGCCCTCCAGGGTGCACATCACGAGCACAGACGCTGCAGTTAACTTTGATCAATGCCAGTCTTTCATTGTTTCTGCCAGCAAACTCCTTCATCGTTCAGTGGCAGTGTTATCCTGAGCGCTAAACAATTTCTTGGGATTATCATATGATGACTGTGCAGAATGTCAGCAAGAGACTTCTTTTTTCAGGCCTCTACTTGAAAGACACAAATCTTTCCCCTCATTTATCTCATCATCTTAATTTAATATCTTTTCCAAGCCCCTTGCATTTTTTAATGTTTTGTTGAATTGCTCATGAAAGCAAAAGACTAATAGCACTTGCTGTAGGTAGGCAAGTGACATCATCACAAAGAAAGCAAGTGTTCTGTGTTATTTCTGTATGTCATTTTGTTGATAAAACTTGGAAAAGGTGCATGCCTCTTATACCAGCAGTATAAGACAAGGCTTTTGTGAGAAGGAGTTAACTGACATGGGAAAGACGAAAGTGAAGTTCCAAGGGACACAAATCTTCAAATATAATGCGACAAAGCACAATTCCCTGAATCCAAAGTTTTGGTGTGTTTGCCATCATAATATAATTAATAATTACTCTTCCTCTGTATGACATTTCAGGTTTCAGGATTTTTCAGTCAGAAAACATGCGCAGAAGTGCATGCCAGGTGAGCAGCAAGAATAGTGCGTTTGTTTGATCTCGTGTGAGCTGCTCTCAAGTAGGGAAGAACAAAGTCCATAATGCTAGTTCGATGGCTAAATCCCTTTCTTGTCAGTGAAAAGCTGGCATCTGGATTAAACTGTATTCACCAACAGTTCTGTTCATTGATATTCCATTAATTGAATGAATACTTTTTTAAAAAATATTTAGACAGAGCAGTTTTAAATTATAATTATCTTCATTTTTTTTTAATTTTATGACAGTTTGAGAATATGTGAAATCTCACGTATGCTGAATATGTTTCCAGTCCAAAACATGTTCTAATGGTTTTCACTCCAAATGAGAATTCTCTACCAATAAAAAATGTTATAATTGAAATTTCTTTTTAACCAACATTACAAACTACCTGTTATAGTGAGTGTCTATAAGTTAGGGACAGGACAAGTAGACTCAATACAACATCTGTATATATCTGCTTAACTTAATTCATACCTTGGAGGCTGTTCCTATCGCAGAATAACAGGCAAGTTACACAATGTGTTCTCTCACATTGGAGAGGGGAAGAATATGCCTCTCCTGAGTTACTATGCCCTGTTGGCAAGTTACCATCATAACTATGATCTGTTTAAAATACTGGTACCCTCTAGTGTTCACTCACAGTAAAACTTGCAGAATACTTTCGTGGAAGCAGATTCTCTCTCTTTACATGACCATGTCTTCTGGTGCAATCTGTATCTATATCAGATTATCCCTTGGCAGCATATATGATTCCAATTTACCTCTGTTAGAGACTTCCCATCTAATTTCTTCATCCATGTATCACACTATTGAGATAAAGAAGTAAAGAATTGCATCACTGAGACAGCTGTACTCTGCTTCTTACTGGGATGAGAAAGAAACTCATTGCTGAGGACATTTTGTTCTTCTGAACTGTGGTTGTGCATGCATTCTCCTGGTGGATGTACCTACATTCAGAGGAGTGGAGTGAGGGTTTTTTTACTCACCTACTTCAGATCATCTCTCCTTGACCACAGTAAATCAGCAACAAGAAAATTCAGGTTTACTCAGTAATGGTAGGTCAAGAAAATTATTTGAATGTTTTTTATAATTGCGGAAAATTGTTGGGTGGTGTACTTTACCTCTTTTCAAAAATAAACCCTAGTTAACTCCGGAGGCATTGCAGGTATAATCCGTAAGGGCACTCTTAGACATTAAGTACTTACTATCTTCTTAATGGCATCTGAATTAACTGCCCAGTAAAATAAAAGTAAGAAACGTGGAAGTTAGTTGTTCTGTGCTGCACTGCTCTGAGATGGGTTATTCATTAAGGTCAGTTAGTTGGTGGTTTTGTCACAAGAAACCTTGGGAAGGAGTAAGTCTCATTGCTGTACATTGGCAATATCCAGTTGCTCTCAGAAGGAAGATTAATGGTCAACAGTGTTACTGGTGTGAATTATGACACCTTTGTAAGATGAAATAGAAGTACAGAGTGTAAACAGCAGTAATGTAGATATTCATGTGGAAAAAGTAGGGAAGTGATGTCAGGAAGTGTATTTTAAAAGTCACAATGAAGTTAATACAAATCATTAAGGTATATGTCTTTGTGATAACTTAAAATATATGAAGTGTCTTTCAATAGGAAGCTGTTGTCCAGCTCTGAGCTTCTCTCTTTTGATCAGCATGAGTTCTCTTTGAGGTGAATTTCTGAAGTTAATGTTTAGTAAAACCTGAAAGTGCCAGCTGCAGAAGAGAAGCCTATCTACTTGTTAAATGTTAGTCTGGTATTTTAATGAGAAATTCAAATGTTATCTCTGCTGCAGGTACTGATTTCCTTTCTGCAGAGAGTGTTGAGTTGCACTGGGTTGCTGTAGCCTCATCTCTGGTTGGGGCAGGACAGGTGCTGTGGAATGAATTGTGTTCTGAGACTGTGGGTTTCTTCTGGAACTGTTTGGATTGCTGTGGGTATTTGCATTTTGTGAGGGCATTCATGTGATCTGATTTTAAGCTTGTGGTTTTCAGATGCCTCTGTTAGAGCAACAAGAACATTGTTTGGTCAATAAGACTGTCCAAACGTCCAAGTAAGGTGCCTGAATTGTCCCTTCTGTACAGAGAGAGAAAAAACTTCAATGGTGGGAAAGGCCTTAGCACTGGAGGACTAAAAATGCCTCTCGATGAGCCACTGTACATCTAGTTTGTGATGTGTTCAACTTATGATACATTTAATTTAGTATTTTGATAGCTCACATTCCTTTCAATAGATCTTCAGACAGGTTTTTCTTCTGTCTTACACATGACTTCTGAAGGGTTTAGCGAGTGCCTGTAGCAAAACAAGTGAACAAAAGACCTCCCAAAAACAGCAACAAAAAGACCCAACCAACCAGAACACACCAAAACCAACCAACAAAACAAAACAAAAACAAAACCAAACAACAGCAACAAAATATATCAAAAATCCCACCTCTTGTTACTTGGTTTTGCTTTTCTCTTTGAGGATAGATATGATTCAAAAAGCATTACCTTTGCTGAGTGCTTTTCAATTTGAGTGAGGAAGACTGGTAGAGACATAGCTCATTTTGAAGATTAGGAACTGAGGCAAGGAGAGATGGAGTATTTTAATCAACAGGATGCAATAAAATGGGAAATTAATTTTTGTCTTGCATCAATAAATCCCACCTTAGTAATACCCAACTAAAGTCAATGTGAATCTTGGAAATGTGTATCCATGTATTAATGCACCCTACAAATCGTGCATATTAATAAATTCTCTTCCTTCCTTCCTTCCTTTCTTAGTGGCTGGAATTATACTATTTCAGAATAAAGTGTTAAAACATAAAGAGATTAAGTGAAATGATTGGATAAATATTTCTGGTCCAGCTTCGTTTGTAGCACAATTCATGTGACAAAAGTGTCCTTATTTCTGGCACTTGGTAAATACTTTGGTGTGCCAATATGCTGCAGTTCTATCCAGAAAATCTACTTGTTATTCAAAAATATTTTATTGATATTTGAAAGATTTTTTTGTAAATACTTGGCATTTTCATTGTCAAAAAATTCTCTGCAAAACAAGCTGGTTTTCTTTGTGTGAGTGTTTTGTTTGTTTGTTTGTTTTTTACCTGTTTCATGAAGTGCTACACAATGGAAGAGAAGAGTAAAATTCAGCCTTTGGATCAAGACCAGTTAGTAGATCTCTGACTGGCACGCAAGAAACCCCTTAGTTTTTTTGCATCAGTTGACCAGTTCAGATATTATCAATGCTCTGTTCAATAACAGTGAACCTGCAAAATGGTGATTGCCTCCTATTCCCACTGAGCCTGGGATAGTGGATTTGTCCTTTGAAACTACCTAATATAAGACGGTATTCAGCACACTGGTGTTTGAATCAACAGTGCATATGGTACAACAAGCAATAGCTCATTGGTTTGCATACTGCAGCAAGATGTCCTCATCTCAATCATTGTGCTTATGTGTGCACTCTGTGAATCTGTATACATTCTCCCCCTCACTGACAGGAAAGTCTGTCTTTCCATAGCTTTTGTAAGAGAATTAAGGCAATATGATGTTTTCCAAAGCTCTTGGCAAAGAGGGCTGCCTGCTTGTGAAAAGTTCACATGATAATGGATGTGGACAAGATTAAGGATTTTAGTGATTGTATGAAGAATAGTGACTGCCATGAGGTTTTGGACTGCCTGCAGCACAAGTTACATCTCTAGAAAATATCACTGTGTGCTGCAGGAAAGAGTGAGCATCTTTTGCACAGAAATAGTGTTAGCCTACTTAAATGTTTGTAGATCTATGTATGCAATGCAATCTGGAGAAGTCGAGTGGCGGATATCCCATAGCAATGCAGAGAGCAAGATCATTTCTTGTGGGTCTGAAATCCCCTGGTCCATTGATGCCTGCATGTTCTGGAGACAGAGACCCTACCACAGCTTGCGTTAAGTTTTATCACACTTAGATGTTTTAGATGAGGATGCCAAAGCAGTTGATGGGGTTATGAGGAAGATGATTGTTCATCAGTTTGTTTTAGGAAACCTAGATTTTTACTGATTTTGCCAAGATCTTCACATCAGAAGGATATACTATGTTTCTTTCTTCAGCTTGTGCCAAGAGAACATGTTGACCCAGAGCAGAGGCACTGACTGTAATGTTTTACTGAGTGGATGTACAAAGGTTGACACTGTGTCTCAGTAAAGAGTTGTGAATCCAAGGAAAGAGTTTTTGGGCAATGAGTCAGGTCAGCTTGCCTGGTCTTGTTCCAGCATCTGCAATGGCAGATCAAAGCGATAGCCAAACCTGAAAATCCCCTACCCTGTAGACCATTTTTCACCACTGCTTTATTCCTCTGGAATCCTACCTGCAAGTACAGCTCTTTCAAGGAGCACTCTGCTCCACAGTACCAGGAAGACAGTAAATACAGACTTGATTTTTCTTACTGTGTGATGAAAAGTGAGAAATTTAAGGTTACTCATTTTTAATTTTCTGAGCCACAGCAAGAGAAAGTTAATTTATTGTCTCCATGGTCTTAATTCTCTTCAATTTCTTTTGCTCAAGTTGTATACTACAGGAATTTGTCACTTTCACAAAGAATTTTTTGCATTTCAAAAAATCAAAAAGAGGCCTTTCTACAGCAATTAAATGCATTGTTTGTCTAATGGATGTAGGTATGATAGTATAACACTATCAGTGGTGTCTTTCATTTTGAAGGACTGGAAAGTACAGGAAAGTGTAGACTGTGAGAATAGAAGAGGAGCTCTGGCTATGACTGGGGCATGGAGCTTTTTCATCATCAGTGCAATGATCACAGAATCACAGGTCTTGGAAGGGACCACTGAAGATCACCAAGTCCAAGCCCCCTGCTAAAGCAGGTTGCATAGAGTAGGTTGCGCAGAAGAGCATACAGATGGGTTATTGGTCAAAGCAGGTAAGTGAACCAAAATAGCAGCAAGGGGAAGTTCTGCCAGAAGAAGTGACAGGCCATTTGTACTTTCTCTTGTGTAAGAAGTTCTCTGACATCTATGTTAAAATGGTACGTTTCAACTACAACACAGCAGAATGAAGTACTACTACTGTGATCTGTACGAACCACAGTGTCCTTCCAACAGAGGTAGCTCAGTACCAAATCTTCATTTCTGTTGCCTTAGGAAGTGTCACAATGTTACATTTCTAGAGATCTGAAAAAAAACAAAAAAAAAAAACAAAAAAAAAGCAAATCATGTTAGGGGCTGACCTGCTGGAAAGAAGCTCTGCAGAGAAGGACCTGGGTGTCCTGGAGGACAACAGGTTGGCCATGAGCCATCAGTGTGCCCTGGTGACCCACAGGACACATTGGAGCTGCTGCTCAAGGACATTATGGCTCAAGATGTTCACGTGCATTCTGGAAAAGACTGGATGGGCACCCCAGGAGGAGATCCAGAAGGCACTTGATAAAAAGGCAAGCTACTTTACTTTGTTCCCTGAGCTGGAAATAGGAGACTAACATAAAGGAAGAGAGTAAATGACACAGATGCTGGCCCTTTTCTTACTCCACATATCACCACTGTTGGAAAAAGGCCACTGAGCTACATAGACTCTGGTCTGAACCAATACAGCTTACATTTTAATAAGCTTCACCACTCAGCTAAGATCAATCTTGTCCATTCCATATAAAGCATTTAACTGGAAGAGGAATGAGAACAAGGGAATCATGTTTCCTATGATTTCACATGCCACTGGTGGTGATAATAGTTGTATAACTGGAATTCCAGCAAGCAATGTGTGCTACTGCTGTAAAGATTAGTTCTAACCAGAAAGTGATGTTACGGAAGTAGCAAAATAGCAAAATGTTCTTTAGGTTTGTGCTGGTTTTTCTGTTCTGTTCTGTTTCTGCCCGGTCTGTTTAATGTGAAAAAAGTTTATTACTGTCAGCTCTCATCCCCCCCCACTCCCCACTCATTTTCCTCATGACTTTTTTTGTGTGTATGCAAAGTACAAGAGTAGTTTTTGCCACACTGTGATTGATTTGCCAATGTCCAAATCAAAAAGAATAAAAACTCTTCTGCTTTCAAGCTTAGCTAATCATAATTTCCAGCTGCAATATCCAATACTCTGGCAAAGAGGTAATTTGAGCTAGTAATATTGCCATGGAAAAGCTTTTACTATAGTAATTAGTTTTGGAAAGTCTTGAAGGATGACCTAGAACTTTTCTGCATTTTGTCTTCATTTTCCAGTTCTTAGCTTTCAGATATCACAGCAAATGTTCTTCCAGCATTGCAGTTCTCAGGGACTTCTACTTTGGGTTTTCCATGCAGTGCACTTTGGGTTTCTCATCTAATACAATTTAAGACTATTGTGACTACTTTTGTCCTAGAAGCAAGTTTGTTCCAGATCAGTCCTGTTCTGAGGACTTTGTCCAAGGTACTGTGACATATGGCCACCACACAGTGTCTAATCAAGGAACTGGATAACATCATGAGATTTCAAGAGAAGTTTGCAATCATTAGTGAAGTGACAAACTCTTAGTCTCCCCATAGGTGCTTTTAAAGGCGTATTTCTCACACCCTATTTCTTGTGTGGAATTTAATTGCTCCTCAAGATCTCCTCTAAGTACCTCTATTCTCTTTTGATAACTAAAATTGTTAAATACACTACGTGACTCAGAGCTAGGCTCTTGTCAGAAATAATTTTTTTTCTTCTTTACTTTCTATTATGCTGGTGAATATTATTGATACAAAAGTTAAGGAACATTGTAACCTTTCTCTAGCTATCTGCAGTGTTTCAAGAATTTCAGTTCAGATAAGACTTAGAAAAGTTCTTTTTTTTTTTTTCTCTCATCTGTGTTATTTTCCCAGTTTGCACTTTCCTGGTGACTTGTGTTGTAAACTAATGGAGGCTCATTTTATGAAATGTTTCTTAACAGAAGTGTTTCAGCCATTAGAGGATCCTCATGCTGTAATAGCGAGATCCAACAGACTGGGCTGATGCAGCAGTTAGATGCTGATGATGTCAAGAAGAAAATCTAGATATTTCATTCTAAGTTGAAGTTTGAAATTTGGGGGAAAAAAAAGAAAAGAGAAAAGGAAGATGGGACACAAAAACATATCTTTCACAGCAGGAGTGAATATTATTTAATGTGTTAAGTGCTTGCAAACACACAAATCTACCTAGAATCACAGAATTATAAAATATCCCAAGTTGGAAAGGACGCAGAAGAACCATCAAGTCCAGCTCCTGGCTTCCCATAGGACCACACAAAAATCAGACTGTATTTCTGAGAGCATTGTCCAAACTCTTCTTGAACTCCAGCAGTGTGATGCTGTGACCACTGCCCTGGGAGCCTGTTCCAATGCCTGACCACCCTCTGGTGAAGACCATTTTCCTAATACCTAACCTCACCAGAGAGCAGAGATCAGCACTGCCCCTCCACTCCCCTCATGAGGAAGCTGTAGGCCGCCATGAGGCCTGCCCTCAGCCTCCTCTGCTCTGGGCTGAACAAATCAATGAACCTCAGCTGCTCCTCATGCATCTTGCCCTCTAGACCCTTCACCATCTCCATAGCCTTCCTTTGGATTCTCTCATATAGTTTCATGTCTTCCTTATTTTGTTGTGCTCAAAACTGCCTTCAGTAAGAGTGCGGCAACCAAAATTGCACATAGTAACTGTTCGTCTGCAGTGCAGGTAGCGGACGCTGATTCTGTTGTGTCAAGCTAAATAGTTTATGACTTATCCCATGGGTGATCTACAGTAGAAGCACAGCTAGGCACTTATCCAGGACAAATTTAATGAAGTAGAAATTAATTATATATCTCCTTCAGTTTCTTTTCTGTGGCAAAAAAAATTCTCAAGCTCATCTTTGTATGTAAGGCCTTCTCTGTCCTATGGACAATGTGCATACTGACAGCAATGTAAACCAGAACGTGAAGTTTCTTTTGTCATGATTATTATTTCACTTGGTCAACTGATATCCTGGAATATCTCACATAGACAAGACACTGGGATTGCTTCCTACGAGAATGAAAATAATTCTCTTGGAATAAGGTGATAAGATATTACGGAGAGGGATTTTATAACAGAGGACATCCTTTCTGCACAGGTGCTGTTCAATGGGAAGTAAGAAGCAGAGATGTGTAGATCAGGTAGCAGGAACTATCTGTTTAGTAAGGCATTCATTGAGATGGAAAGGAAAAGATGTTGAGCAAAGTGAGACAAACAAGCTATAGGAACCCAAACTGATGGAATTTTGGAAACCTAGATTCTTCCAGCTTGTCCAGCATTGGTCCAGTAGTCTCAGTTTCTTCAGCTTGATTCTCACTCGAACTTTCTGTAAGGCATGCAACAAATTACCATGGTTTATTAATCAGATTGATTTACTGCCGTGTTGTAAAAATTAGTACATGTAAAAGTGTTTTGAGGGCCACCTTATAATTTCTGGTGGTGTATATTTGCTACTTTTAGTTTTGCAATACTTCCAGTTTCAAGGCAGAACTTTAAGTCTTCCTTCAGAATCTTGGCTATTTACTTGCATTACGTATGTGATTAGAGGGTGATTAGTTATTGAATGACTCCAAACCTAAGAATTATTGCAGCCTGGATTGAATGTTTGAGTTTGTATGACACATTATCAGCTCCAGCACAAGAGAATGTGCCACGCAGAACACTGTAAATCTTGGTTCAGAAAACAGGCTCTGGCTTTGTTGGCCATACTTACACAGAAGAAGTGAGTAAAGACGGTAGGTCACACCTGATTTGGGAAAAGAAAGGAAGTGAAGCCAACCCTACTGAGGCAGCTGACAAAAGTTACTACCACTCCAGAATAATTTCAAAAGGATTATGTTCAGTATTATGGAGAAAAGAACACTATGCAATAGTTTTCCTTTCTGCACAGCAGGACACAAATAAAAGATAAAGCAGAAATCACTTTGGCATTCTAATATAGTTTCTGCTGTAAATAATGACAGAAAAGACAACTTTTGCTTTATACCACAATATGTGCCTGTTGACAGAAAACAAATGTATAACTATAAATAACAATAAGTGAGAATGTATTTACTTGTCATTATAGGCTTGCTTCTAAAAAATCTCTGTTGTTCTGTGATGAATAAAGTATGATGAAGGCTATGTGACTGTCTGGTTGCAAATAGCACAGAACAGAAATGCACAGGATCTGACAAATATTATTAGGAAAATGTTCCATTCATACTGGTTCGAATATTCTTTTCAAATCACATTGTCATTGTGTAGTGGGGAAGTGTCTATTCCGTGTAGTTCTGTTGTCAACAAAGTGTCTGCTTTGAGATGTAGACAGTGTATTAGATGTGATCTTGTCATGCAGGGCCATCAGTAGGGCAGTGAATTGCTTTACTGACAGCAATACTCAGTGAAAATTTTCAGATGTCTGAAATGTGAGAACTCTCTTAAACCACTTCAAACAGAGGGCATGCTACCAGAGATTTAAACTGATGCTTAGTTTTAGAAATGTGTGATCACATTTTAAGACACTGATGCTCCTTTAATTATGTTAATTGAACATTTTATGCCAGTTCATTCTACTTATTTTAATCAGATATCTGGGCATACATGCACCTGAGCTATCAGTTGTTGGTGGAGCTGTAAATGAACGTACTGAAAACCTCCTGTTTAGCTTTGGAGGGGCAGAAGCTTAACAAAATCTATGTAATTGGACTAGGTTACCTGCACTATGCATGCATCCATTCTCACATTTGTTTCTTAACAGTGTAGGATTGATTTTACTTGCAGCACTAAACAACTCTCAGTATTCACAATTACTTTTGGAACAATAAAACTGAACATCCAGGTTTTAATATTCAACGTCGTAATCATGACAGCAGACCCACATGTAACAGTGATGTGAGTATCCAAAGGAAGATATTGAGTTTGTCAGCTGAGAAAAAAAGCAAGGATGGGATAGAAAAGGATCTACTAAAGGATTTATGTGAAAACATTTCGCTAATGCCTTAATCTACATTGATTTCAGGTATCTCCAAACTAAAGTTTAAGCCTTATCACTTCTTTTAAAATGTATTCTCCTAGGATACCAAGCTGAGTGTGATTTGTAATAAGACAGCAACGAGATCTTGGCCTGATCTTTAGTGAATGTCAGGTTTATTTGTGGCACTGTGAATTTGGTTCCCCAAATCTCTCTTGGGGCATGTATTTGATTGTTTTTATGATTTTTTTTATGCTGATGTACATCTGGAAAGATCCAATTTACAGCTATAGTCAATGGTATTTCACTGATGTAAGCCTACTGAGATTAACTCCAGCACCAGTTAGAGCTGGTGGGAGGGCCTTTTCCTCTATGAATCTCCAAACATTTTTGTAGACTGGCACCAACACTTCTCAGCCACCTTTCTTCTGCCCTGTCCCTAGGCTGACAGGGCTGGCAGGGAACCAACACTATCATTGGGCAGCCTGGTAGTTCCTCTAATTCTTGACAACTCTGGGTGTAGATGGTTACAATGTCTCTTGGTCAGGAGAGGACTTCTACCCCTGAAATATCTGGCCGGTTTCCATATATTCAACAGGAGGACTTGAGGGAGTAACTTGTTTAGAAAACTGCAGTATTTTGAAGAATTGAGGGCTATAGGAAATCAATTTGTTGTTATGTTTGGCTGAGACACGAACTCTGACAGTCTTAGATGAGATGAAAAAATGCTAAGAACTTTGGAAGAGGAAATTGTATTTCTAGTATTGCCTGCAGAGCTTAGCAGACCGGTGGAACAAAGTAAAGTGACAGCTACTACTCCAGTTTGCTGCAAATAAATCCTGACTAAACAGACTTTTGTTTCTTAAGCATTACCACAGCTCCTATGGTCTTCAATGGGAGCTGAAGAGCAAAGTTTTAGGTCTTCAGATAAATTCTTTCTGCATTTTTCTAGTAAATGTTACAAAGCTTCCCATCTTTTGCTAACATCTCTGCTGGCTGAAATTCAATGAAAATAAATACTCCCGTGTTTTAGTAATAAAATTATATTATTTTAGCTGCAGAGCTCTTGCAATGTAAAGACTGGAAAGCAGGATAAAAACTCATCCTCAACACACCTTGCAGACAATAGAAAGACATTTCTTGTTGTGTAGGATATTCTTCTCTGCTAAATAATAGTTCAGCTGGAATTAGTTCCTCTTTGTGGATTGATCAGATAGTGTGATACTGAATTCAGAAATCAGCAAAAGCAGACATAATTTCAAAGCTTCATTTTAAAACTAAAACTCTGCTAGCTGCCTTTATTTGATTTTCCAGAAACCTAGAAGCAGAAACTACCTCAAAGTAACCACAGAGCTCCACTCCAGCCAGACACCAAAATACACAGTGCTCTCTTTTTCATCAAAAATCTATGCTCTCATATGGACATTTTATTAAGATATTCATTGAGCTGGTAGTTATATATTAATTCATGCTAACTGTGTTTCTGATAGACCAAAAGGCTGGGGAGCACGGAGAACACAGAATGCCAGGAAAGAAAGAAGGGAAGTGAAGAAATAACCTGCACGTCATTCTATGCATTGCCTCGTTTGTGCTGCGCTGTTCTCCACAGTAGATGTCTACCAATGCTTTTTCCTGGTAAGATATTTGCCTTACCCCTGACAGAAACTACTTTATCAGTCTTGTTCTTTGATCTTTGACTCCTGGTTCTTACTCTTGCTGGCTACTTTGAAATTCAGCTTGTGTTTTCAGGACTCTGGAAGTCATCTGCTTTATGAATGGCAGATTAGGGCAGACAATTGTTCTGATTCTTGTGTCCATGAATAGGATTCCACAAAACAAGCCTATCAAGATAGTGATTACAGAGACTTTTTTTCTTTTTTTTAAGTCTCAGAAAGAAAAATGAAAGACACAAGCAGACTGCAGATGTTGATTTGCATGTTAAAGCATACAAATGTGGAGAAAAGGGGAAAAACTGCAACACAGAGAACATACCCTGAAAAAGCAGATCTGCACTTGTGTGATAGAACTGATCCAAAAGGAAGAACTAAAAATAGTCTACCTCAGGGTGTGCTGTGGATTCCTACCTTGCCTCTGAAAGAGAGCTCCTGGAGAGTGCCCACCTGCACCCAGTAAGAAGATAGGTAACCACAGGATTTGTCTTGCATCCTTTGTGGGGCCCACAGAGAGGTAAGTGGATCTGCAGTGTGGAAATCAGTAAGGCAAGAAAGCCTACTGTTCAAAATTTGGCAGAAAATTATTCTCAGGTTGTCCCCAAACTTGATCAACTTCAGAGCTCTGAAGTCTGAATCTAGAAAGTCCTCCTTTTTTCCTGATCTTATGTGGTAATGTAGTGACTCTATAGTTATTTTTTAAAGAAATAACTCTTCTTTCTACACAGAGTTTTGAGAAACTCATTCCTTTCTATCTAACATTTACTGCCTGTCTCCCTGTAGAAGGGATAATAACCTCAGTGCTGGGAATTTTGAGGACACAGTATTTTTAGAGTCATGAGATTTTGGAAATAAAAAGACCTGTCACGTTTCAAAAATTGTTGAAGCATTTTTGTCACATCATGACTAGATAAAAAGGTCAAATTTTTTCATACTTAGTAGCAAATTATACCTCTTTCAGAGCAATGTCATCTAATATAATTCAGTCCTTAGCAGAGAGTTACAGATCTACTGGGCAAACTCTTGTATATGTGATAATTTCCTCCTTATGTTGCTATTTTTCTTGTAAAGACAACTTTTCAATATACAGTAGGTATCTAATGCACTGCATTCTATATGCAACAGTTGTCTTTTAGATTATCGGTGGAAAGAGCAGTTTTAGGAATACAGCTTCTTTCATTGACATATTTATGGCATGTGAGCTTTGGAAAAATCAATTTATTAAATAAAATAAATGGAATAAAGACATTGTTACTGGTGGCAGAGGGAGAGATCTTAGAAATATCTGCCAATATTGACTATTCTGGTTGTGATTGTTTTTCTCACCATCCAGAAGGAAGTCTGGCAGTCTGTGGCAGGGAGGAGTATTCATAATAACTAATTTTATGTTATCTAAAGGAGAAGCCAGTGAATGAGGCAGGCTCTAAAAGTGTATCCTCATTCCCATTTTTCTCCTCTGACTCAGTAGTCAGATGCCTGCCTCTGTGTATTGCCTTCATATTTCCACCAGTAATCATTCTGTGTAGTTTTTAACAGAGATCCTACCATGCCTTTTCTCCAACATAATTATTTCCTTTACTCTTCTTCCAATTATTCTCCTGACCATGGAAAGAAGATGTCCCCCTTTCAAAGCAACATGCAGTGAACTCAGTTGTGCACTCCAAATACTTGATCCATCCTTATTTTTGCTATGGGTCTGCCTGGAATTTGCAGTAATTGAAAAGCAGAAGCTAATGTCTTCAATTCCTTCATCTTGCAGGGCAGAATGTGTGCCTTGCAGGGCAGAAGGCTGTATCTTATAAAGCCTTTGCTCTGTATCCTTCCGCCTTCTGTACATAAATTATATATTACATATCCACACTGTAGTATGTGAAAGCTAGGATTCAGCATTTTCAGTCCCCCCTGCAAATTTTATCAATATTTTAGTGATGCCCCTTCATGCTGAAGACTTTCATGCAAGAGGCAAAAGGCTACTAAATGTTTCAAAATTCAGTCTCTCAATCACCAGTTCTTCCTAACACACTGAAATAAAGATGGTTCATCTGCTAGAAATGGCCTGTGGACCCTTCTTTGCCCATTAAGTCAAAGTAAAAAGAGCCAATGAGCTATGGCCCATTGCTTCTCCATCCTGATGACACTCGTGATGGGCTGTGGGAGTGGGCCTCTGTTTTCAGTACTTCTGTCCCATTTGATGTAAGTTGAGCAGACACAGGCCAAGAGCTCACAGCTCCATTTGTCACCAAGAAAGTGTGCAAGTTTATTCACAAAGATGATATTGCAGAGTTGTGTCCTTTTTTCCTCCTCATGATCTTCCAAACAGAAAGCAGTGTCTGATATTTCTTGTTGTGTGTCCAGAATATAAAGTCAGGCTCGATCTGTATAGAAGGGAAGAAATCAGAGACTGTGTTTTATTGCACACTGTTTTGGTTGTTCTGATGATATCTCATCTTTCCTTTGTGTCTTGGAAGCTCTAGGGAGTAGGAGTCAGTTATTAACTTCATGTTTGGACTGAGCGCACACACTAGAGCTCTGCTCTTTTATTGCCAGACCTACACACATACTACAGTGATATAAATCTAATAAAGTTGTACTCAGCAGTGGCCAACCTCTACTCAAGCCTTCACATCCAGACAATCAGCTTCAGAGCTGCACGGTAATTCTACATAGACCTTTTGTTTAGCTATTTCAGGATTTTTAGAGTGGTTTATCTTCTGACAATTTTCTGTACTCTTACCACAGAAGTAAAGAAAAATGGATTGTAGCAATCAAACCAGAAGATGATACTGAGAAAATCATGGCATATTTATTATCTGTGTAAAAGACATGAAGAAACAAACCCAAACATCTCCAAAATTCAAGATCCTTTTCTACCTAGGTACATTTGGTAGCTCCAACTGTTGCTCTGGACACTTCTCAGAGCAAAGATCCCAATTCTGGTTGCTTCTAAGTTTGTAAGATTTAAATTATTTGGGCTTAAATTTTCCATGCACTGTTTCTGACTCATGGAATCGCAGGATGGCTGAGGCTGGCATCTAGTCCAAATCATGGTCAAGCAGGGACACCCAGAGCAGGGTGCCCAGGGCCAAGTCAACATGGCTTTTGAAGAGCTCCAAGAAGGAGACATCACAAACTCTCTGGGCAACCAGTGCCAGTTCTCCCTCGCCCACATAGCACAGAAGTGTTTTGTGATGTTTAGAGAGCCCCATTGCCTCTTGTCCTGTCACTGGGCACGGCTGAAAAGAGCCTGGCTCTGTCTTCTTTGCATCCTCCCTTCAGGTATTTATAGAAATGGATGAGATCCTTCCTGAGCCTCCTCTTCTCCAGGCTGAACAAACAGACTTACCCTGTCTTTGGAAAATTTGAGTTAAAATGGTTCAGAACTACCAAAGAAGAGGATTAAAGCAAACTGTATTGTTTTAGCCAAGCTTAAAAAAAAAAGAGAGAGAGAGAGAAAATCTTGCAAAGTGTTTGCTAAGAAGTGCTAGCACTGCAACGTTTTGGCAGAGGAACTTGAAATTAGGCAAGTGGGTTGCCTTGGTGACAGGAATGTGCTTTTTCATCTCTATGAAAAACTGCCTAAATTTGGCCAAGTTATAAGCCTTTGAAAGATCTCTTATTCGCATACTCAGTAGAGACTTGTTAAGTTTTGCAGCCAGTTCTCCAAAGACTCCATCTGTGCTGAACACATGCACTGCTGGACTGACAGCAGCCGAGCAGGGCTTCACCAGCAGTCACAGCTCCCACGGGCACTGGGTCATGATGCTGCTGAGCTTTCTTACTTCCATTTGGGAGGCAGACTGCAGGGAGGAGGCTGGGATTTGCTGACTAAGAAGGCTGAATACAAGATTCAAAAGCTGGTGGATGGGAGAGAGACGACTGCCTGGAGTACAGCATGAGATGAGAGGGACAGGACAGGAGCGGTAGGATATGCAGCACTGGAGATGGATCCTGCATCTGCTGTCTCTGAGCCTAGCAGTCCCCCCAGTTTCCAAATGTTGCAGAAAAGCTGTGAAATGGATGAGTAGTGCAAAAAGTAAATGAATAATTCTATCTTCAGAGCAGCGTTATGAATAATGTAGAGTAAATAAGGCTTGTGCCACATTGGATTAAGAGGATCGTGCAAGAGTACTGAATAGCTGTCATTCAGTGAGGTTGGTCCATCTTGTTCACAGAAAGAGGCTGGAGTCCTGTGGAAAAATAGCATGTGGTAACTTAATTAAAGACTATGCGTGAGCGCAAGGGGGCAGAATTAAGACTCTGCAGCTTCAATCCAGTGTTAATTTAGGAGGGTTGACTTCACATCCTTAAAAACTTGGGGTTTTCTGGATAGTGCAAATTAAAGGCACGATGAAGCAACAGTTTCCTTCTGTCCCACAACAGCAAATAACCAGCCAGAAAGAAAATCTGAATACAGGAAAACTCAAAGAGAACCCTTCGCTAAGTTCTTTTCTCTCTGCCTCTCTGCAGCATGTCCTGAATGCTATTGACCTGCGGATGTTTGGAAAGAGAGGAGGTGGTTCCCACCTCTGTGGACTCTTCACACCAAAATGCCCTGCTGAAAACTCATTGAGGAAAGCAGGCTCCAGCCCAAGTTCTGTTGCTGAATACAGCTGCAGTAGTATAGCAAGAGGAAAAAGGCAGCCTTTTAAGCACGCAGATCCAAACCACTGAATTTTTAAATGCATCCTTAGGAAACTTGTAAAACATGGATTATTGGCCTGACAGGCTAAACTATTAGACTCGGATATGTAAACACATCACTGAGGATATGATGAATTGCTGACTGCTTTTTGTTTGCTTGGTCTTAAAAACAGAGAAACAACTTGAAAGGCTATAGCAAGAGCATGACTCTGTTTTGAAATAAAAAAACTGGGACTCTCCCTAGTGACCTCTTCTACGGTCACAAAAAGTCCATAGAAAAAGCAAAAAATTAAATAATTAAGAAAACATTTATGTCAGTGTTGCTCCTGCCAGCTTCTGACTCAACAGCAACACAGCCATATTTCTTGGAGTCAAGGATTTCTTTCCAGTAACATAGTGTTTTGAATTAGTTTATCATAAAACACTGAACAAGTGTCATTAACATTCACTTTGAGCAATAGAACAGCTTTTATAGTGGTTGTGCTCCTTCGATTTGTCCCTTCATGCCAAACACTATTTATCACAATGAATGTTTGCTCCACTGACTGTTTGTTCCCTGTAAACACAGAGCAAATTCTTTTTGGCAAAACCGTATGGCTTGAACAAACAAACTGGAGCTATAAAACCCCAAAAAGGCCAAATGAAACCCCACCAGGCACCAAACTGAACCTGCTCCTTTTGACTGAAGAAATGAAAAATGACGATATTTGAGTTTTCCCTGTAGAAGTTCCTTGGACATCACAAAAGTGATTGTGTTGCCATCTTCCTGGAACTCATCTCAGAGTTAGGTCAGCTCTGTGCTCATCCTGAAGTGAAGTTAACCCATTTTCTTCTGTCTAGCCACACTCCAAAAGAGAAGGAAAATATCAGTTCAAGCAGAAATTAAAGGGTGTGGAGATTAATTGTTCACCTGGAAGGTTAAGAAAAATCAAGCCTGGCGGAAAAAGCAAGGAGGGAAACACAAGACAAAGAGGATAACTAATAAAAGATACCAAGCAGGACTGTTCCACAATCATCACTCCAGTCTGACTTTCTTGCAAGTGTGTATCATTTGCTGAGTATCATGTAAAGCTATTTTACTCACCGGAGTTTAATCGTGGGAATTCAGCAAAAAGATCAGACTTTGAAGTAGGTAAATATTAGAGTTAAAAACATAACTTAGTTCAAGGAGGAGTAAAGCACGATTTTCATAGATCTTTAGCTGCATTTTCTGCTGCTGAGTCCCCTGAGTGAACTCTACAGAGTCCTGGCAAAAGAAAACTCAGATGTGTGAATGCAGACCAGGCATAACATAGTCTAAGGTTTCTGCATTTAACTGCATTGACTGAAAATGTGAAGTGACCTCAGTGAGGTCAGTAGAGCCAAATTTAGCCTCTTCATGCCCTTTTGAAAAGTGATTTGTCAAGTTGATAGATTCCTCTCACAGATGTCTCTGCTATGAGGCAGGTTGGCACAAGCTCTAAAATGGGTCCACTACTTGCAGAGATGTCACCTGATCTCTTCTTCACAGCTGAGACAGTTCTCTGTTTCCACAGGGTCTCACCTGTCTCAGCCATGAACAGAAGAAGTTGCTAAGTAAAAATAAAATAAAGAAGTACTGCATTCCTGCATACATGCTCTCCAGTATCTTGCCAACGCTTCTCAAGGGGAAACTCCAGCAGTTAGTATGGTCTCCAGCTGGACATGTAGTAATGCCATACAGTATTCTTAAAAGTATTACGCTCCACCTTCCTTCAAAGTCAAATCCAACACTACCTTCAAGGAGAGATTTGATGTTTAACAATAGTATTTTAATAGTATAATAGTATTCTAACAATGTAATGGCATTCTTCAACAGAGGAATGAAGGCCCTGGAAACAGTATCTCTTGTGATGCTTTATAGAGAAGGAGTGGTGTGAAGCCTCTGAGGATCTGACTGCCAAGTCACATTTTATAGTAAAATCTTTCCCCTCCTAGTAACAATAAATGTTCATAACCTTAGAAAGAAGCCTGACCATTCTTCCCTTTTTCCCCTGTGGGACAAGATGAACTGGCCTGGGATTGTTTCTACTCATTAAAATGTTCTTGAATTTTGTCAGCAAAATATAACTCTCTTTCATGTTACGACTATCTTGAATGGCCACATACATAAAAGGAAAAAGTTCTTGTGTGCATGTGGTATTGGCTACTACTTAACCAGAATTGTGGGATTGGAGAGGCATCTTGGTTGTTATTTTTCCCCATAGGTATTTACATGTGCATGTTTAATCTTGGGTTATAAAACAAGTTCACTGTGATAGCAAAGATAATTCTACACAATCTATGCAGAATCTCCACAGAGATTTGGGCCTGGGTAATTTCAGTTCAGTAACTTGTTTTATGATGTTACACTGAAAAAAACAGGCTTTTAGCAAATTTAAAAGGTGAGGATGGTGTCAATGTTTGGACTGAAAGGAATCTGATCTCACATTTTAAGCTTCTCTCCTTCATGTTGGTGAATTAATTTCCAAGAGTGCTGTTCCTGTGAGCAAAGTGTAAAGTAAATTTGCATAGACACAGTGAAAAGATGAAGGGTTAATAATGATTATCCTGTGGAAATAAATTTACTTTTGTCAGTTCAAAGCAACAAATTAATTCAAAGTAAACATTTCATCTTTCTCACCTTGCCCAGCAGTTCTTAAACAACATATGGATGCTTTTAGAAAATCAAGTGTTCAGCAGCAATGAATAATCCATTGCTCTTACAATGTATCTTAGACTATGATAAATATTGCTTGGTTTTAATGTGCCTAATATGTATACTTCCGACAAGAAGCACCTTGGTTTCCTTTACATTGTCTTCTATTCCTCTGAAATGTTTGTCTTGGCTTTTATGTGTACAAATATATACACAGACACATTGCATATGTAGGCAGCCAAACAGTATCTGTTATCATACAGTGTCATTTCCTGTTGTAATTTAATTGGAATATTTTCAAGTCTCACAGCAGAAACTAATAACAACATTGATAAAAGCAATCAAAACTTGACACTAGGTTCAATTTCCTGGCTATTTCCCAGGATTATTGTCTCTCTTAGGTGCACACAGAGGGATTAATTCAACAGATAAACTCAAGAACACTGCTCTGTATTAGAAGGATTCAAAACACAATTAATTTGCAAATCACTCCTGAGCATAAATGAAATCTTTCCTACTAATGGAATGCTGAAGTTAAGTTGATGGCACCAGAGGGTATAATCTTCCTGGTGTGGATCAAGTTATATCCCTTGTTGATTTTCAGAAAGGATACAGTTATAATGAGGGTACAAAAAGAAGAGAAGGGATTGCAGTAGTTTCATGGAGATGGTCTTTGGATACATCATTGCTACCTCTATTCAGAGCTTGTCTGGTCATAGCATAGATACCATATTCAAAGAAATACTGCTTTCTAAATATAATCAAATCTGCAACCTTCTCAGTGCTTTCAGACATTCACTAATCACAACTTTTTTAACAACCCCTTCAACACTGAACTAAAATTCCTCTTTAAGAATGTTGTAATATCTGTAATTTTGTAGTCTTTTCTTTTACTTCCCTGCTGTCCAATCTAATATTTTATTTTTTTCCTGATTAGGCAAAAAAAGCAATAAAGAATACATTGTACCCCAATATTTGGCATAACTCAGTAATAACTGATGTGGTGTTTTATCTCTGTTAAGAAAATGCTGAAGAAAATGGCAACAGGAAGACACTGTTCCATTCTGACACTTAGATACACATCTATAGAATCTACACATTAATACAAGCTTTGCATCAATCTTTCCAAGTCACCTATTTAAGTCATTAGGAAATGAGTTTTATGGACCTCTGTTCACAACTGCCTCAGCTATACCTATAATATGAATAAACAAAGGCCTCACATTTCTACCACTGTTAGAGGTGAAAGGCCAGAGCTTGGTCCATTAATCTGTCTAACTCGCAGTTATCACTCAACTTTCAATTTTGGATGAATAGCCTTGGGAAAATGCTCCTTCCTCAGGCAAGTGATAAGAGAAAGAAAATCTTTTTATTTTTTTGTTCTCTCCTGTTAAAAAAATAAATAAATAAAAAGACAATGTGGGACAAATGCAAGAGAAATCTTATAAAGAGAACTCCTTTGTAAGGTTTAGGGGACAAGTTTTTTCCCTGTTCATGAATAGCCCCAGTTGTCTTTATTCACAGCAGGATGTGTAGGAGGTTTTTCTATATAATAATGTATAGTAAAACTCAATCCCTCTTTAGAAGACCAAAGAATGCAAAGCATCTAAAGTCAGAATGGAGGTAAATCCATTGACTTCAATAGAGTTGCAAGGAATGAATTTGTTTTACTAGGATTACTCACATGAATGACCTGAAAAGAAATAATACAGGAAAAAAAGTCTGGAAACATGATTTGTTATTTAAATTCAGAGTGAATCTCACTGAATATTTACAACAAGCTTAGCTGAGAATGTTTAAAAAAATGTCAAGAAAGTCATCAGAAATAAAAGAAAAAATATAAATATTTCAGATGAGCAAATGGTAAGTCAACCACTGTTTTTATTAACGTCAATATAAAATCAATAGAATCCTGCCAGAATCCATGAGATTTTCCCAGTGTGCCTGAGAGCAAAGCTGGAGCCTTAATTTTGATGCAAAAAGCCAAACATGCTAAACAGCTATTTTAATAAATTATTTCACTTCTGATACTCATTTGTCAACAATTGTATTAAAGAGGATTCCTCTTAACTTTTAAGAATAAAACAATAAATTTAAATAAATGGCCAGGATTTTTAGTTTGTTTGGCTAACTTTATAAGCATGGAACTTCCATCTGACATGGCCAGTTCTAAACCAACATGCTTGATGACTTTCTTACCTAACACAGTTCTATCTCATGGTATAATCCAATAGGAGACTCACAGTATGTGAAAAAAAAGTGAAGTATTTTTACTCCAAATATATTTAGAACCTTTTATTTCTTTAAATAACATAATATGTCTTTTAAGTGAAAGAAAATGAAACTGGCTGTAGCCAGGGAAATGGATGATATTTGGAAGTCAATTTTGTTTTCACTCCAGACCCACACCTTGCCTAGCTACGCAGTGACAGGTTCTGCAGGGATCTTCACTGCAACAGCTGCTTATTTTGGGAATCACCTAGGACATGAGTGTCCATCCTTTTGACTTGCCTGGGCAGCATTAAGTGAAGAATTGTTTTTGGCTGCATATAAAATATATAATATAGTTAACAGATATAACTAACAAAACTTAGTTTTTAATATTTTTTATTAAAACATAAAAAAGAGAACAACAAAAAGATAAAATTAGTGGGATATTTGACCTTGTTTTTGTGAAACTCGTGCGTCAGTCTGGTTAGATGGAAGTGGCTGGAATTCTTAGTGAGTTCTCAAGGAGATTTTTGATGAAATTTTACTCTTTCTTGAAAATAGTGGTTCACAAATGTACATGCTGTCAAGAAGCAATGACATGAATAAGGCATGATTGTGAATCAAGGGATATTTTTCTCTGGTAAGAAAAGAGTCTAGTAGAGATCAAAGTTTTGTTTGAGTTGAATGTCTGCTTGCAACTAAAAATTCACAGGTAATATATTTATATGTTGACTGAAAATGGAGCTCCAAATATACTAAAAAGTTGTTGATTTTTTTTTGTCAGTCTTGAAACCTACTCTCAAATTATATTATCAAAACAGAAAGCAAGTCTGCATATTTTCCATTATTCACAGAGTTGTGTTTAGCCAATGTCTCAAAACGCATAAAATTATTGGCCATAACCTGAATTAGCACTGCACTGTGCTCTCCCCGTGTGCTGGCTTCAGTTCTGACAGTGCTCATTGTACACCAATGATCTGGTTGTTGCTGAGTGAGGAGTGCACACCCGGGGCAGGGCCAAACCGCTTGGTAGGAAAGATCTACCACAATGATGGCACAGCAGCAGGGGATGGGCTGCGGTAGGAACTGTGCTGGGTCACATGCAGCCCGCAGTCCATGGGTTGGACATGCCTGACCTAGGAATTGATTCTAGGTTGCTTAAGTGCTGGATGAATTTTAGAATTTTAGAAAGCCATTTCTTCAGATGCACTTTCCTAATTTCCCTCTGCTGTCCTTTCTTGCATGAAAGATGGCCTTCTATGGGAACTCTTGAAGGATGTAATTGACGTCTTTAACACAAGCTCATATACCTAGTTGCGCTTCATTTGTTTGCTTGTGGTAGTGTTGTAGGTTTTGTTTACTAACCAGCAGGTAATGACCTTAAAGACATCTCTTACATTTCAAGCACCAAGCAAAAAAATCTTTGCAAAACCTCAGCTGGTGCAGACTGACACAACTTTGTTTCTCCTCCACTGAAAAGTTCATTCTCCTTTCAAACAAACACTTTCATCTGACAGCCCTGTTGTGAAAATGATGAACTCTTTAAGTGTAACTGCATGATGTAGTTTTATACTGTTGAGTGTATTGGGAAGACAAAATATATAAAGTATATAAGGTACTATATCATGCACACTGGGGCTCTGAGGCCAGTTGAGAATTTTGAGAGCCTATGTAGCATAAGTTACTGCCAAATGATTAGGCCAGCAGCTGCCGTGCAAGAACTCGTCACCAACACCATGTATCTATAAAAGAGTATGTCTCAAGAGTGCGCAGTACTACAGTATGTGTTACTATTAAAAAGCTATTGTTTGAAGTAGGAGGACCCTAATCCTTCTATCTCACTGTGTTAGAACTTCGCAAGACTACAGCTCCAGAGTGGCAGGAGGCATGCAGTTCACAGCTATTTATTGTATCAAACAGTAGGAAGGAAACTCTGAAACCCGCCATTCCACTCAGCTAAAAGCTCTACTTAGCTAGAAGGTCTTTGGCTGACTAAGTCAAACTTCTGGATGGCAAAGTGAAACTTGCCCACTGGTATTTTTACTCCTTGGTTTAAAGAGCTTTTCTCCTTCTTTTCTCAGAGAAGGAGTTGAATTGCAATTTAAGGCTCAAGTGCAAGGTATGAAAAATACCTGGGGGCAGAGCAGCAGCTGAGCCCTGAGTGCAGAATTGGCTGAGGTGACTACAGCTCAGCCTCCTGTTCAGCTACAGCTCCCTGGAGGAGCAAATTCCCATGTCATCTTCTTACAGACCTATGCTTCTTTGCTTGGCTGCTGTCAATCCTGCCACCACTATAATTCCTAAGGCACATCATATCACAGTTAAACGTGACTCATTTCTTTTTCACACTTTTATTAATAGATGTGTAAAAAAATGCTGCAATATGCAAAAGTCATTGGTTGGTATAGTTATGCTTTCTTTTTGCCATAAATTGTGAATTTTGCCTGTGATACTTAGTTACTTTCAGATATACCTTGTCCCTGTTACACGACAGATATACTTGTTTTTCTGTGGTACACCAATCAGCCCTTTTACTGTTCTAGCATAGTCTTAAAACACATTTTCTCAGGGATGAAGAGCCTTTGCTAAGGGAGGCAAAAAACAGTAAGTCATAAATTCTGACACTTATCAGTCCTGTGCTTTTGCAGAAAAAATTCTTTTTGTATCAACAACATAAAACCTTCCCAAATGAACAAAAGCTTTTGTTTTTAACATGAAAATATCCCCAAGTATCTTTCCAACAGCTTTAGTTCCATTTCAAGGCTACTCACAGAATCAAACAATAAAATGGGCACAGTTAGAACTGTAATGCTGAAAAATAACAAAAAGTTTTTTTATTTTGCATGTGGCATACTATACATGCATACCTCTAAGGCCTTATGTGGTCTTATATGTGGGAGCATACAGAAGGCCTTATTGCTTACAAGAAGAACATTTAGAAAGTTACAGTTAAGTACGAATATAATTAAAGGACTACAGCCCCAAATCTGAATTTTATTGAAGAAATCAGAAACCTTATTAGTGTTTAGAAAGTGCAGTCCCAGCACTCTCAAGGCAAAAACTAACTTCCACTTGTTCATAGGAAATTTTGGACTTGATAGTTTCTCTTCACTGCTTGCAAAGATTGAATGTTGATGGCATATATATAAGCCTCTGTACTGTCTCTTTCTGGAGTTTATTCCAAGCCTGGCAAGAAAGAACAACTTTTAACAACTTAAGTGGCCTTTGGAACTACTCCAGGGCTCTTAATGATTGAAATAATTTTTCCTGCTACAGGTGTATACAGGCCATATGATACCTCAAGAGGGTTCCTAAACAAACAGCGTGCTCTGTTTACAGATGGTGTGTAGAAAAAAAAAAAAAAAGAAATTACTTCTCTGCATGTAAGAGGGAGAAAGTTGTTCTGCTGAGATGAAAGATCTACAAGGACTTAGCATCATTTTTGTTCTTAGAATCTAAAAAGATTAGCGATAACCTATTGTTATAAACACCTCCCCTTAGTAAGAAGGGATACAGTTACATGGTGAAAATAAGTTTTCCATGTATTCTGAATTTCAGTGGGAGAAGTGTTAAACTCAGGTGTTTTTCTGCTCTCGTTGTTAGTGCAGAGTAGTAGCTGATACTTGGCAATTGGGTAGTTTATGGAAGGGCAGCAGAGATGATGCAGCCTCCTGACCAGCTGAAGCGAAGTGAGTCTCCTGGGAACTGTGAGATTGCCAGGTCAGTTGTGGGTAATAACAAATGTTCAAATGAACAAAAGTGAAAGTCTTTGCAGAGAGCAGGCCTAAATACACTGGACATCTTGTTTACAAATAATTTGGTGGATTCTAGTTGTGCTTAATGATGCAGACATGAAGCGAGCTTGTTACAGAAAGAAGACAGTGCTTGATCTTTTTGTTGCAGCGCTTGACGCTGGAAATGACACTAAGTGCACTCAAGACAATGCTGTCCATTGCCATGTTACATCAGGATAAGGTAGCAAAAATTTATGTCAGTCTTACTTTGTGTCCAACAAACTCATTCTGGCTGATTCAGAATCAAGGCATGAATCTAGGTCAATCAACCCATTCCAGTAACCAAACTTCACAGATGCCTTCACTGAGTGTTTATGTTACAATTGCCTTTGCTATTGAGTCTAATGCCATTATAGAAAACACGAAAACAGAATAGACGTGACAGAGATAAGAAATATTTTGTTTGCATTGCTGTGAGAGAGGAAAAATTGCATTCATATCACTTCTGATAGATCAGGGGTGCTTTCATAGAATTTGTCACTGTGAAAACTGCCAGATATTTCCATTTTAAGGCTGACAGTAAAGGTGAAAAGCCAAGAGCTGTTATCGGGAGAAGAAGAGCTTACACAACCTCTTCATAAACTGAATCATCAGAACACTGCTGTGCATCTCACTGCATTATAATGAAGATTTTAACAACTCTCATTTGACACTCTTAGGTGCCTTATGAGACATACACAGCTCTACTTATAAATGTTCTCAGGACAAGTGGGAGTTCACCACCCCATCTTTGCCTGACTTGATTTAATTACTAAACATAAAAGAGGCTCTTTGCTTCTCTCCAGCTGCATTTATTCCATTTAGGACTCACCCTCACCCTCTCATGTTTCTTTCTACACAAAAGCCTACATAATGGCCACACCTTCTTTATCTATGACCATGGTTAGCCCACAGCAATACAGATAGCTAAACATTTCACATGGAAAAAACAAATGGTTTGCTCTAATACTCATCTGTGTAAATGTATCCTACTCCCTGGCAAGGTGGGTGGAAAGGCGAGGAACCAAGGCAGTGCCTTGGCCTGAGTTGCACTTCACAAGCAAAACACAGAGGCCATCCTGGAGAGGTGTGGGATGTGACCACAGCTGAAGAGGCAAAAAAAATAAAAATAAATAAAAATAAAAATAAAAGAAACCCAACTCTCTGCTTCAGGTTTATGCCAAGTGAGCTCTGCCATAGCATCCCGATGACAGCCTACACCATATGTTGCCTTCCCAGACTGCAGTCCAGTCAGGTGAGTCATTGCTAAGTAAAATGTTAGTTTGAGCCTAACTGGTCTACTCTGATCTGGAAAAAATAATGTCTCTTGCACTAAGTAGTATAATGCTGTGTCAGAGGGGCTTTCTCCTGGCTGTTAAAGTCTGCTGCATGGTTCTCACGTACAGGCTATCCATATTTCAGTAAGAAAAAACATTCCTTATCCTTTAAGTGTGTTTTACTCAATCCTAAGGAGTATTGCAAATATTTTTTAGAATTCAAAAAATCAATCTAAGTTACAAAGAAACCTCCGGCACTTGGTTACACGAAAAACATCAGTTTTTAATAACTTTTTCTCTAACCTTGTACACAAGTGCCTGACCAATATTATGTACTAAAAGTAAAAATGATTTTTTATCACTATGCTTGCAACAAGTCCTACAGAAGTCTTGTTTTCAAGTCACTGGGATTTGAGAACTAAGTTCCATAAACCTAGGAGAACTTATAAATGATATGTAATTTAGAAAGTGTAAATCTTCAAATCAGATGATGACCCTAACTTTCATTATTATTAAAAAAATATGATCCTTCATCTCCCTAGAGCATTTCATTTTCATCACTCAAATAATAGAATCCACTTTAACAGTAAAGCACATTTGTGCATCTCTGGTGACTTGTGTATGGCTACATATTTAGTTAAACTGTTTCTTATAGAAGTCAAGGGGGAATATGAATAAATCATGGAAGTGCAGAGGGATCTCTCTTATAAGAGCAATACAGAGCTTTTCAGACCTAGTAAATATGTGTGTATTTCATGTCTCTTGTTCACAGCTTAGGAGAAAGAAGAGGTAGCCTGCAGTGGAACACAATTTTTCTTTCAAGGAAAAGACAGTAGGAAACCATTTCAGTAAGATTTTAGATTTTGAATTTTAGATTTTTTTAGAATTTTAGATTTTGTTAATTCTGCCTTAATATTTCTCTCTCACACACAAATTTGCCGTGAATTGTCTGTAGGTACTAGCTAGTTTGCTGTCCACAAAGAATAGTGGTTTTCCCTGTCTGTTCTCCTTAGTCTACTGTAGCACATACCCGCATATATTCTCATGACATCTGTGACACTTTGAACACTACAGCGTTGACTGAAAGCCTATTGACACCTCAGTGTTCATATTTTTATAACTTGCTGTGTCAAATACGGTTTATATGAAGAAAAATGCTGCTAGGGAATGATGACATCGTTTCTCTAAATTAATCTTAGTAACTTAATGGCACACAAAAAGGTGATGTGGGGGTGGAAGTGGTGTAGTATATGTTGTTGCTGCTGAAAATGTCTGAAAGGGGTTATATGTGAAGTTTTTGGCTTCTTTGAGAGAGAAAACAGATTCTGTAGGATTCTATATTCAAAGGGTTAGAAGCTATGATTTTGAAGAAGATGGTGAATTCTTTGGGAAGAATTGAAATGGTGAAACAAAAGGCTAACAGTTAGGTGAATGAAATTATGTAGAATTTCTCATCAGACAATTTAAATTGAGTTTGAGTCCCTGTTTTGCTTGTGTTTTCTTCATGCTCTCTGGCCAAGTTCTACTTTGACTTGTATCTGCAGGCACCTTTTTTCTTTCTTTTTCTTATTTATTTATTTATTTTTTCAAAATGCAACTGAGCCCTTCAGGAAAGAGAAACGATTCTGAAAAGTATTCATTCAGCAAGTAGTTTGATGACCTTTAAAAGACATAAAGAAACGTAGGTAGAATATTAATCCCCAAAATATTACCGTTGTCTTTAAATGTGGTGTTCGTTTTAACTAGAATATGACTTTGTTTTTCCTTCTGATGCTTTAAGCTTTCCTCAGAAAGTAATTGATGTCTTATGCTCTATCTGAACTAGCTGTTCTCACAAGGGCATACAATATATTTGCCAAAATGGAGTTGCAGTCCAATATTTTGCCCCATTTGATTGTGGAGATACAGTGAATCAGTATCAGTGAATACAGTTTGAAGGTTGTTTTAGAAATTCTTTTCTTTGATCCTACTTTTTCTTTGAGGCAATGATAAGTACTCATTTCAGTACTTACAGAGTAATCTAGAGAATCACCACTACATGGAGTACAGGGGAAACTTCTGAGAAAGGAATGTTTCTGGTTGATAAAATGTCATACATACTTATACTGTTCAAAGGAAGGGTCTGTTAGATCATGCAGGAAACAAGCTACAGGAAAAAAGCTCTCCGGTACCTCTCAGATCCTGGAAGAAGGAGTCATATCTACCTCTATTGGTCCCCATTGAATTGCTTCTTTATTCTGCCTATCAAGGGATCATGAAAGGGCATTTTCTCATCTGAGTCTTGGAATTACTTCAAATCTAAAAGGACCTCCAACTGAAGATATTTCAGAAAAATACTGCTGCTCTAAAGTGATGCTTTTTCACTTGAACTACTCAGCTGTTTTCCAGTGCTGAGGGAAAAAACCTGATCGTTAACTGGAGGAGATTAGAGGAAAAAGCAAGGGGAAAAGACTCTCTAATTTCGAAAAATTGATTTGGAAGACAGGAGTAAAAAGACAAGAACCAGGCATGCTATGGAGAATGTATGTTGTCCGTCTTGAATGTTCGAACAGTCTTCCAAAAAGAAGTCCTAGGGAAGCCATTTTCCTTTCAAGTGAGGAACAGCATCTGGATCTTGCTACCTCCCCAACAGATCTTCACCTTCAGGAGAGCTGCAGGGATGTGGGGAGGTGAAGGGAGTCTAACAGGGCCTCCTCAGTAACCTTGGAAACAGTCTGTGAACCTCTCTGCTCCATACAAATCGCTAGCATACCTGAGCCTAGTGTAGTATATTTCACAGCTTTCTTTAGCTGCTGGAATGACAGCTGATTATTTCCTAATAAAGGAGATGCTTCTAGGCAATAGGTTTGACTCAGGTGAACCTGCAACTTTTTATCAGGATCTCATCCCTGTCTGGGAAGGAGCTTACTTATTGCTGCAGCATGTACAAAAAGTGAAGGCACTTTTTCCTTCTGAATCTTGAATGCTGTGCCCAGGCCAGATGACAGTGCCTTTTCTGCTACAGTCCAGAACAAATCCGCATGTTTGTGAAAGCCCTTCAGCTCTACGAAAATAGAATGTGCGTGACAAAAAAAGTCCTGTGTGGACCAATCTATCTTGCAGGTAGGACAGAAGTAATTCTGTGTGGAGCAACAGCTCCCTCCTTCTGAGCACTGCACAGTCCGTACCAGGGACTCAGTGCTTCTAGGAAAACTCTCCGTTTTTCCTTTCTGTACAAAGAGCTTGATTTGAGAGTAACAATTAGCTCTTGCTGATGGATTCTCTTCCTAATAGTAGGAGAGGAATACAAGCCATTTGATATTTCAAAAACAAAGTCATTTCTTTTCCCCTTCAGGTATATTACTTTTACAAGGAAACAAGAAAGCTCTTGTTAAAATTCCTCCATCAACACTCATTAATGTACAAATTTGTCATTATTACAGTTTGTGTATGGGATTTGTTGCTAACAAGACGTCATTGAAACAATGAAGTCAAGAGACTATTTATTAGGACTCAAATACATTGCAAGGCAGAGGTAAAAGAGGTTAAACATAAAAGCAGATTTATATTCTCATTTAAAAATAAGTGTATGTTTGTTAAAAGATGTTTTCATTGAAAAACAGCCATTTTTTTACATCATAATCTCTATCGCTTTACTGCAGTTGATTATGCATGATTTTAGTATGGTACTGCATATTTTGGCTTGAGCTGATTTTAACAGTCTTGTGTTACATGACCAGTAAGAAGAGGGATCTGCATCCACATTTGCTCAAATTAGAAAATTGACAGAAATTCCAATCAACAAAAAAAGTGTTTTCTGCCAGGTTAGCAACTTAAGTTGGGTTGATGAAAACATCAGAACAGGTGCAAAACTGTAGATGGGATTGCCTGCCCAAAGATAGGAAGTGTAGAAAATAAGTATTTTCCTCTTTTTTTTCTCTCAACCAAAATATCCAGTTATTGTTCCCCCACAGCCACAGATTTCCAATATTCAAAAAAAAAGTGCACAACGCTGAGTATCATAAACAGTATGAGAGTTGCCTAAAACAGATCTATGGTGCGTGTAAATACGTGTAGCTGTGCACGATGGCTTTTCTACAATATGAGTAGAATGTGACTGTACGAACACTGGGCAGATGTGACAGTTTATCTGTAGTGAGTTACACTACTTTCTCATACTCTTCACCAATGATCCTACTTGTTAATCCTAATAACACACCTTTGAGGTAAGCACTCAAATTACAAATGCTCGTAATTTTTCTTTGAATTTTGTGATATTTACTCTCCTTCTCACTCCCCCAAATGTATGTGAATCTTATCCTTTGATGAAGAGAAAGCTCTGGTAATGAGAAACTTGGAAAAAGCTTAAAACAATAAGCAAAAAGAAGATGTCTTGGCATTTATCTTCTTCTAAAATCTTTTGATTCTGGGATACTTGGAATGATTTACTTCTTAAAGGAGGTGATAATAGTAAAATTCCCTTGGGCACAGGATATAACATGCATTGGAGATGTGAAGTCCTATCCTTGAAAAACAGAGTTCCATTATAGCATATGGCTGCCTGGATGATGGTTTCATTTTTAGAAGAGCTGTGAGAGAGTGAGGACTCTCTTTGCCATTGGTCGGAAATGGTCAACAGGAGGCTACTGTCTGCGGCACTTCCACATTTTCCATACTTTTTGGTGCTGGACCTTGCCTGTTTTGTCTTCTTTTCATAATCTGTATCCTAAACATCTTTTCATCCCATTTCTTATCCTCTCCTTCAGTTTAGCAGACATAATTGCCTGTAGTCAAGCAGTCTGAAGTACCTTAGCAATGTCAGTGGATTTCTTGTCTTTTGTGCTTCAGTGCACTCCTTCCCACTAGAATAGTCCACAAGGCTCCTGTCTAGTACTGGGAACATCAAAGATTTCAGCATATTCATGTGTGTGGCCAGTTTCATTGCCCTTCTCTGGACAAGTTCCAGGGCCTCAACATCTTTCTTGTAGTGAGGGGTGCAAAACTGAACACAGTACTCGAGGTGCGGCCTCACCAGAGCTGACTACAGGGGAGTGATCACCTCCCTGTTCCTGCTGGCTACACTATTTCTAATACAGGCCAGGATGCCATTGGCCTTCTTGGCCACCTGGACACCCTGCTGGCTCATGTTCAACCGAGCATCAGCCGACACCCCCAGGACCTTTTCCTCTGCATAGTCTTCCAGCCACTTTGTCCCAAACCTATAGCGTTGCATGGGTTGTTATGACCAAAGTGCAGGATCTGGCACTTGGCCTTGTTGAACCCTATCCCACTGGTCTCAGCCCAGTGATCCAGCCTGTCCAGATCCCTCTGTTGGACCTCCCTACCCTCAGGCAGGTTGACACATTCTCCCACCTTGGTGTCATCTGCAAATTTACTGAGGGAGCACTCAATCCCCTCATCTAGGTCATCCATAATGATATTAAACAAGATGGACCCCAATACTACCTCTGGGGGACACCACTGGTAATGGGACGCCAGCTGGATTTAACTCCATTAACCACTACCCACTGGGCCCGTTCCTCTAGCCAACTCTTTACTCAGTGAAGAGTGTACCTGTCCAGGCCACGGGCTGCCAGTTTCCCCAGGAGAATACTGTGGGAGACCATGTCAAAGGCTCTGCGTAAGTGTAGGTAGACTACGTCAACAGCCTTTCCCTTGCCTACCAGTCTGGTCACCTGGTCACAGGAGATGAGGTTGGACAAGCACGACCTGCCTTTCATGAACCCCTGCTGGCTGGGCCTGATGCCCCCCTTGTCATGCTCATGCCGTGTGATCTCGTTCAAGACGATCTGTTCCATTTCCATGACTTTCCCTGACACCCAGGTCAGGCTGATAGGCCTGTAGCTCCCTGGATCCTCCTTACGGCCCTTCTTGTAGATGGGAGTCACAAAAGTTAAGATAGTTCCAAAAGGCCTTAGGTGGCTTAGCAGTAAGCTTCCTTGTAGATGGGAAGAAATTCCTGTAAGTTTGCTTTCAGCAATTTAATTCTGCTTCTAATGAACTTGTTGTAAAGACTCAAGGAGAAGCAGCACCATATTCTTCTTCACACATTTTATTAGATGCTTTTCAATAACAACAAAGTAACAATTCTGGAAAAAAGAAAGAAAGAAAGAAAGAGAATTCAGAACATCTGTTAAAACTTACAAAAGATCTCTGTAGTAACTATGCATGGCCTAGCTGTTTTATGAATCGACTGCAGGGAGCTACAGGAGATACACTTTTTATTAGAAGAGAATTAAAGCATTCGCTGAGAAATTTTTTTCATGATCACAAAGATCTTCAGCTGGTACCAGAGAACATTGTCCTTTTTTTAGTCACTGCAGATGCACTAGGTTATAGCAGCCTGTGATATGACACTTTTCACTTTAAGGACCTGGATATTAAGAGCTCATGAAACAACACCAGCTCTGCTGTTAGCTTTTACACCTCAACTGTACCAATAGTGATAATGTTTCAATGATGGCAAACAGGGTTTTGTTGAAATGGATTGTTGATTTCAGAGACAAATGCCAAATGCTCTGGATACATGTGCTTAATTAATAAACTGTGTGTATCAAGCTGTGACTAAAACTTCAGACTGCACAACACAAGCATTTTATGTCTTGATTCCTTTATTCTTGGATGTTCAACATTAGCTTACACTCAGCTTGAAAAGGCTACTAGAGAGAGGAAAATGCACCTTTCTCTTTTTAAAAGGCTTAATGTATCTGTTGAATTAAAACAGTTTAACAGATCATTGTGTCAAAACACGTGACATATGTTGTTGTTATTTTTAAAAAGCAAAGATTAAGTGGAATTGCCAGGAGACAAATTATCAGTATTTCTGTCAAAAACTAGTAGTTATTCCAGCCAACCAAGTGAATCTCCATGCAAATATACATGGGCTCCTCCAAAGTTTATTGAAAGGCGCTTCTTCTTCTGCAGAATTCAAAATAACCTGAGAATAGTTCTACTCCTTGTTTTCTGAGCATTGTTTGCTGTCTTCTTTCTTTGACAGTGTAGCAGGGTTTTAAGTGAGTACTTCTTGATGAGTGGAATATCTTCTTGCTCATGAGGTAAGGATTGGAGCAAGATCCAAATTCTGTGCTCAGGGGAAAGTCTGAATAAAAGCATTTGGTCCAGAGGGATGAGCCAGGCACTGGTACAGCCTGAGAGCAGCTGTTCAACAGACCCTTTCAGTCCTTTCAAGTAGGATGCTTTGCTTTGCCATGGATTTCCCCAACTGGGTTCCTTCTGCCTATCCTCAAACTTACAGTTAATTATTATCTTTCCCTTAAGACACAACGTGTGTGTATGTAGGCTGTACACAGTGTCTTTGCTACAGCAGTATCCCCGTTCCTGTCAAAGGATGACCTAGATCTTGGAGCTCTGCCTGTGGGCTCTGTCATGCCTGTTCCCCTGAGCCCAGCGTCATGGGCTTGTGACTGAACTGCAGCGATCTAAGTTTGACCTGACCCAACAGAACAAGGAGATCTAATTTCCCTCCCAGGTCAGGATCAGTTCCTGGAAAAGCAAAGGTCTTGGCACTCAGAGCTTACCTGGGCAAAGCACTCCCTGAACTGAACAGTAGTACTGCCTGGGCAGAGAGTCCAGCAGTGCTGGTCAGGCTTCCTATGCTTTCAAACAATGCTGCAAAAGTCAGGGGGTGGGTTCAGCTATGGAATTCTGGTAAATATGCTAAATCCTGACAGATGTACCTACTAGGTACCTATCCCCAGGCAGCAACATCTTGTACCAACACTTTTCATGTGATGCTTGTGCCTCTGAACTCGGGCAAATCACTAAGGATAGCATATTAGCTCTGCACATCCCAAATCACATGGGAATGCCTTGGTTTAGAATGAGATACACCTCTGTGTCTGGGCACAGAACCGTGTGTCGTCTTTCCATTGAAGTTGCACGCTATCTTATGCTTGCACAGACTTTTGCCAGCAGTAATATTCTTCAAATAAATGCTTACTGTTTAGCTAAAAATCCTCACTTCAGCTGGGGGTGGGGGGCACTCAAGGAGTGGCACATAAAAGCCTTACAGCACTCTAACACTCCCCTTACCACTGTCACTGCAGGCAATGGGAATTGCCTGCACTCAGGTTTTGGCTAAGTCTCGTTCTAGTCTTTTCATGAGCTCACTGTGATAACGAAGCTTAAAACTACCTGGAGGAAACGTGAGATATGGAAGGTCTTGCAGTAACAAAGGGAGAAATAATGAGGCTCATTCTAAAGACATATTTCTCCGGTTATTTGGGACATGAATATTCAAGGATGTTTAGGCTTTTAGAAATCACTAACGATGTTAAAAAAGAAAAAAAAAAAGAATAAAATCTCCACATTTTCATCGTTTAAAGATCTAACCTTCTCATCTCCTGATTACATGCTGCAGCTAAGTGGACTCTAACAGAGGTGTCATTTTCTTTGTAAAACACGTAATTTGAGGCTTTCTTTCACTCTATCACAGTAAGCAGGCATGCAATTCATTCTTTTGTTTGGACATTTGGTCTTCTAATTAAGAAGCAGGTGACTGTTTCTGCACCAAATGGTTCTCCTTTTGTATATCTTTCCACTCCCTGTGAGATCAATGCATATTGAAATGGGATATGTCTGTGCCCAAGTAGGAGAGCAAGTAACACCGGAAGAGAGGGAACAGTAAAGGGTAATTGAGCAATTGGCATACAAACTCATCCTTAACTTTTATAAGATACAGAAAGATAGAGCAAACTGAATTGCGTCTCCATGGCTGAGCTGCTGGACATACAATTCAAATGGCTTCTGGAATTGCTCTTAACTCGACTTTGTAGGAATGCCCACACATTATATTTGTATATAAACCTAAATCAGAAACCAAAACGAATGTAATGCGAGCTCAAGAGTAATGTATTCCAGGCTTACTGAAGGCAGCAGGCTTGTTGTGCCCATATTATCTGTTCCACACGTGTGAAGTGATGCTGTGTGGCTATTCTGCCTGGAAAATGATTATGTGATAGGGAGATAATCAGATCTCTGAAAATGTCCCATGTAAATGTGCTGTCAGTAAACGTCTATAATTTTTTTTAATTCTAAATTCTCAAATTCCCTAATGATTGTCAGATTGCTAGAGGTAAAAGTCTGTTTGTAAGCGAGATGTTCTTGTTTAAGAGGAAAAACTGTTCCTCAGATACTATTTGATTTGCCTATAAGCAACAGAAGTAGCTTGGGCAGCATAAGCCACCTTTCCCTTAGAGAAATGTGTTGTTCGAGCTGCCACTGCATCAGTGATCAGGAATGATCTTCAGTGCATCTGCATCCAGGAGACATGTACTCACTAGTGAAAGATGGAAACACAACAGCTTGTGTGTGTGTGTGTGCTGATCCTGGCCTCTATAGGCATGTTTCTCTCCTCTTCCCCACAGTTCAGATATACAAAAATATCTAGTCATAAATCAACACAGATCAGCATTAAAGAGTCATGCCAGGAGCAAGGCTTGCCTTTTGTAGTTAATGCCATTAATTGAAACCACTCTGCAGTTCATTCTTTTTCTTTGTTTATTTGTCATTGTCTTTCACTTCATCATTTGGTTTTATGTGAATGTCCTTCAAGGTGGTGATGTTTTTTTCTGACTAGGCGAAGGGTGTAGCCTGAGCTGAGATACTGGTTCCAGGCTTACTGAGAGTTCATCCCGTGTGTCATCCCAGAACAATATGAATGAGAACAAAGAGCATTACAAAACAAGCAAGTGAATCACTTCTCCCTCCCCACACTGCATGTTCAAAAAAAACACTGAAAGCCCAAATTAAATTTGAAAGGAGGAGAGCAGAAGGAAAGAAATGTAGTGTTTAGGGCAGATGCTGTGGCATCTATGGTTTGTAAAAGTCCTCCTTCTGCAGAAGCACTTGCACAGTGAGGAGTATTGAGGACAAATGAAATTTCTTGAACTTCGTGCAGGCTTAAGTACAATGCAACATTATTTGAAACTACTTTTTGTGATTTCATTTTATGACTTTTTATTTCTCCTTTGAGAAATATTGAGAGATCAGAATTCTCACAGAACACTAGGACAGATGCTGTATGGACAGCTTTCAGAGACTTTTTTTAACAGTTGTATAAGCAAGGTCTGTATGAGCTGCAGTATCTCTTCTCTAGCTCTATTGTTAAACTAATAAAACAGGCAGTTTCAGGAGCAAAATCCTTCCTTTCGATATGAATTCTAGAAATTGAGATCCAAAAGGAGATTTTAAAAAAAAAAAAAAAACTTGAACATTATGCAAAGATAAATTTAATTTTGAAATGAAAGTAGCAATCTATTAGAATGTAGCAACTTTAATAAAAATTAAAAGAGAGGTGGAAGGAAGTTCTAGCACGAATTTCTGACTCCCCATGAACACTGATGTTTCCATCTGCTCTCTTCTCACTGATCCCTTGCTTGTTGTGAGCACTTGGCCAGGTAGGCACAAAGTGCTGCACATTGCAGGAGAAATTGATGGTTTCCAGACCATCAGGTTATATTCCATGCAGGGAGATTAAGTGCAGTTTCGAGGGATGTTTTTCAAATCCCTTGCTGGTTACTTTAGTGATCTGTACAGTGCAGGAAAAACGACAACGTAAAGGTAATTTATGAGATAGTGAATGTGAAACTGCCTGTAACCAAATGGAAATCAGGCGATTTTAACAGTCTTGAAAAGGAGGAGCATATTCCTTTAAGAAGTTTCCAAAGCTGTACGTTTAGATGGTGATTTGTGTCCGTGTCCCATTGCAACAATTCCAGATCTGTTGGTGTCTTCACAGTGAACTCCTAGTTTTCTCCATCTCATTGGCTTCAGTTCCATTCTGAAAAAGCGGAAACGAGGCTTGCATTCCTCACTCTCATCTCATTGCTCAAGCATGTACAGGGATGGAAAGGTCTAACTTGCAGCAGCAGCAAAAGTGAGTTCTGCTTGGCCACAGGCTCTAGATACTGCTCTAAATTAATAGCATGCATCTGAACTAGGAATGAGGAGTACCTCAAAAAAGTGCTTTATGTGGATCACAAGTAAAAGTTAAAAATAAAAGAAAGAAGTAAAACAAGAAATTGGATTAAGGAGTTGAAAGAGAAAGAACAGAAACGAACATATGTATGCAAAGAGCAGATTCAGTGAGAAGTCAAAGAGGTAAAATAGTATCAATCTTTCTAGGTTTAAGTTAAACTACTAAAAGTAACCCAAAGCTCAAATCTTCTGTGATAAGCAGCTGAGGCCAGGTTCATATATCTGCTTTAGTTTTTGGAGTGGTTTCCTGAAGTGTTACAAACCCACATATACCCATGGAGGCTTTTTGTTGGCTGCAGAATCAACACAGGTTCCTGTTAAATGTCCTCTTTGAGAGGGCTATTTGGAGAATGTGCTTCTGTGCTTCCTCACTAAGTACTGAACCAGCACTGCATGCCTCTTGTAACAATCTACTCATGATAATAATTTGTTGTTCCTTTAAAAACAAGTGATTTTGAAAACAGACAGACAAACAAACATTTAAAAGCATTTGAAGTAGTTAAACACACAAAATTGCTAATTGCGATTTTGTTGTTCTGATTACCTGCATGGCTTGTAGAATTTTTCCTTGACTCTGTTTTTTCTATGCAACAAAGGCCATGTTCTCCACCTTTCCTTAGGAAATCTAGTCCTGGAGGTCTGCAATTTCTTAACTCGCAAGAATAACTGAAAGAAAGAGCTGTAGTGCTGCAGTGGGAGAGAGGGAAAGACCTTCCCAAGGATGTTTAGGAGCCTGTGATCAGCTCAGAAGAACATAGCTTCTTCAGACTTTCAAAGAGCACGTAGAAGTCATGATGATGGCAGGGAAGCACAGACAAAGCTGCTTTTCTAATTCTCCTTGCCCATCACAAGAGATGTGAGAACATGATAGTCCCTCGCGCTTTCAAAAGGAGAGGAGAAAATGACAGTTCTTTCTTGCTTTGTTGTTGATGTTTTTTTTCTGTTTGTTTTCCTAAACAGTAGCTGGTCATTGAAATGACAGGACCCATATATGAGTGTGGGTATTTGTAAGAAGCAAGACTGAATAGGAGGGGTGGGGTGTGAATCTTCCTGTGCACACTCTTACTGTCTAACTGTCCCTCGATGTAACATACAACTATATGTGATTTGGAGTAGCTTCCTGGAGTGGTACAAACCCACAAACATCCATGAAGCCTATTTTATGGCCTGCACAATCAACACAGGTTGCTGTTAAACGTCCTCTGGGACGTTTCTGGACACTATATATCTATCTGTGGATAAATTGCTAGTTACTAATCCACTTCAGCCAGAGTTGTATTTTGAGAGAGAAGGGGTTCTCCTGCTCTACTGGGCTCCTGAAATGTCTTTTTTTCCCTACAAGCTTTGTTTCATTTCATAAATACAAGCAGTTATTTTCAACTGCCTGCAAGTTATTCAGGGCAGGAAAAAATAACATTGAGGAATTACAGCTTTCATAGACATCAAGTGTTGAAGACATGAAATCTCACACTGTTGAAAACAGTGCAAGTTTATAGTAACAGTATGATTGCTAATTCTTAATTTTGATTGCAGTTACCATGCTACCGTATTACAACATCAAGTATTGTTTCATTTCAATAGCCTACTTTAGGATATAATTGCCAAGATTAGAAATGAGCAGCTCTAACAAAATGAAAAACACTGTGTTCTGCCTTTACCTTGTGATTTCCTTCATACTGCATTTCCTCTTGAATAAGATTTTGCTACTAAAATGAACACTCACTCATTTTCCGAACGTAGTTTCAGTCAGATATTTGTTGTGCAAATTTTGTCTAGTTTTCTTATTAGTCATCATTGCAGACTTGTTATATGTCAGCTGTGTTCCTTCATCAGTGAGTTTTCAATAGCACCATTGAATGTAGCTGAAAATTCCATGCAAAACAATAACCTAGTCCTGAGTCTCTGTGAGCCTAGAAAACAGCTTCTCTGCAAATGCAGCTAGTGCAAATGAATTTCAGGGATAAATAACGAAAAACCCATGGTGCTCATCCCTTGACCAGGTTTCCTGAATGCAAACATAGTCACTTCAAGGAGAAGTTAATGATCCTTCTGTACTGATCTCTTCAGAAAAACAGTTGTTCACTCACCTACTGATCAAACTGCCCTGTCCCTTGATTTACATTTTGTGGGGGATTCTCTGACCTGGGCACCAGCTGTTACTGTCATCAGCTACCTCCGTGGTGTACTTCCCGGAAAGCCAAATGAATACGGTCTGGCTTCCAGATAACCACAGAAGCTGAATGTTGAACTGGGCTGCCTGCATCTTTTTATCCTTCCACTGTGTTTGTTGGCTTTGGTTATTTCCTTACACTAACCACGTAGAGTATTTACAAAAAAGAACAACCTCTGTAACTCTATAATTTATTTGCTGTGCTTTAAGAATTGAACCATTTGCTTTATGAACATGACAATGTCCATTGCCTCTGTGAAATTAATGCAGATCTCAAACAGATTGCTCCACTGATCACTGGCTTCAGCCCTCCTGGAGGACAGGAGGTGAGGGATGGAGGGCTGACCTGGGAGGCGAGGGACACAGCAGCACTTGGTGAGAGCAAAGGGGCTGGGACGGAGGTGACTTCCTCACCTGCTTCAGCATGCTGAATGAACTTCAGCAAAGTTACTGGGGAACGCCAGAATGTCCAGTCCTATGGAGATGCCATAGAGTCAAGGGTTTCTGTTTAAATCCCACTGCAGCCTGGAAGCCCATGCTGGCCTTCAGGTACAGAGTGCCACCTACTGAGACACAGCTGCTGAGCAGATCTGTGCAGAGAGTAGGAGGCTAGGGCTTAGGTAGCAGCCAGGTGAGTTACAAGAGCCTCCTAGAACACTTACACCTGTATTTTTCAAAAGTCTTTCTATCTGCATAATTTCCTTCCTCAGTATGTCTCTATGATTGCCAGTGTGTCCAGGAATGGCTTGGCAACTGACTGGTATTTGGAACCAATGCTATATATGCCAGCTATAACAAAGAAGACATCAACATATACTTACTGGTCTGAAATGAGCGCTAGAAACCAACTCAACTTTCGGAGAACACAAGCTAGCTCCTGTGACGTCATCTCACACAGTCAGCTCTGATTTTTTGCAATAAATGTATTTGCCCATATGGAAAAGTAACCATGAAGTTTTTGTGGGTGCTGCTGCAAATCCTGTCTTGCTGTTAGTGGGCCATGCCATTCAGGCTGCAGTGTGATGTGTTCCAAAATTCATTGTGATATAATGTGCCAGGGGCCCCTCTATAGTCTAAAGGTGTATCTTGCAGTGGGAATCTTCATGAGGACAGGCAAACAGCACTAGATTATTGATTGTCAGCAAAAGAATATGCTTCTGAAACTCATAAGCTGCACAATATTGTTCCCAGGAAATAAGAATTTGTCATAGTCTGGTCTGTCTCCTGCATAATTTGAAAGGAAAAGAATGAGCTAAATTTTGTTTTAAAGAATCTCTTGTGAATTGTTTAACCAAAGGTTTGTTGTGCTTTCAGATTACTGTACAATTGCCTAAGATTACTGTATCATAGAATCTTGTAAATATATTGTTTTGTTACCGTGGTAAAGAGACTGAAATTTTCAGAAAAGGAATTTACAAAGTATAACAAAGCAAAGCAGCTAAAGCTAGTCAAAGTTTTTAAAAGCAGATAGCCTCTATCACATTTAAAAATGGGTTGCCTGCCCTTCTGTCTCCCCTACTACTTCATGTGAGCATAAACACATTTTACTGTACCTTACCTTCAAACATCCAGCACAATTATACGTACCTTATCTTACTTCTTCACTTTGATCATACTTTCTTGAGTAATAGCTTGGATGTATTTGCTATTGCCTTTTGATTAATCGGTAGAAGATGCCTTTTACGACCCGTTTTCATTATATTTCGTGCTATGCAATGAATCAAAAATGAGTAAGATATTTATTCAAAATGTGAGGCATTCAAGAAAGATAAGGAGTGAGAAAAGAGGGCGAAACATGGGGCAGTTGATATGTACTATTGAAGGCATAGTGACATAGGGCTTGATGAAATTCTTTAAAGATGCAGAGGATTCAAAACAGAGGACAGAAATGCTAATTAAAATGTTAACCCTGGAAATAACTTCATTTATTATTGACAAAATTATCTCAGGCATCTTCATTCCATATATTTATTGCATTGGTAAATGCTGACTGACATTTTGGAAACATCAGTGGAAGTGCAGTTTCTTATAGAAGACTGAACACAAAGGCCTTTAAAGCAGTAGCAAGTAACATATACACACACAGACAGCTTTCAGATTGAATCATCTGATGCTCAGTCCTGAATAATCTGACGACTCTTGAAGTCTTGAGGGATTTTCACTATCAGATGTATTGACAGGAGAATTAAACTGCCTAGAAAACTTTGGCATGGCTAAATACTTGTCTGATGTTTGTTTTTTCATGTTGCCTTTTTTTATATGAAAGAATCCCATGAAAAATGTCCTATGAAGTGTACATAACAAGGGCTATATCTCTACATAGACAGATTTGACCAATTCTGGATAAAGTAGCCTACAAGCCAAAGGTTTTAAATCATTTGCAAACTACTTTTTATTTTACCAGTTGCTCTCATTAATTGACAGTATTTGGTAAGTATGTTCATAGAAGTGGATTTGTATAGGTCATTTACTAACTACTGAGTTAGACTGCACTTCTGTCTGCTCTCCATTGATGGAGATGCTCTCCATTAATTTCTTGCAGCTGCCTTGAAATGTATTGCTCAAACTTATGCCTGCAGCTTGGTTGAATATCTGATACTTGTTCTGCAGGAGATGACGAATACTAAATGAAAACGATAAAGATGAAACACTGAGCGTGAAACCACACACATCCAGCATCTGTTTGGAGGCACCTCTTTTGTTTTACTGTTCATTGAAAATCCACAGATGTAACAGTGGTGAGGACTACATCCTGGTTTGCCCCCTTATTAGCTGTATATATATATATATATATAGCTCTCTATAAACTCCTCACAATGGCAACTCTGCCACATCAATCATTGACTACCTTTAATCCAGCTACTCAGCATGCAGATAGATAAGTATCTCTTGAGAAGGCCAAATGGCAGGCTATTCTTGTATTAGGGCATGTTTTCCTTATCTGCTGTGTCCTTTTATAGAGAATCACTACAGTGATAAGGAAGAAGGTTCCCAACTGATACTCTTGTCTTCCAAATAAATGAGATTAATTAACATATGGGATGAGCTTTCTAACATTACCACAAGCTTAACTGTTTTTTCTGTCGATCTGCATGGTGACTATGCTATTAGAGTTTATCCTACAGGAGTGTAAGTCTTTATTTCTGCTGAGGGAATAGGATATGGATAGGCTAACCAATGGATTTCTTTCCTTAAAAGATATAATTTTAATGTTACATTATTAACAAGTAAACAAGATACTTGATCTCCTGAAAGAATGTTTCTCCACTGTCTTCGGTGTCCTTCCTTTTGTTTAACAGACACTGGGCACAAGCCATGCTCTGACCAGGCAGTGTCTGCATGCTCATCCAGGCTGTCACTAGCTTTCTCTTGCCTGCCTCTTTCACCAGATGCCCCATCAGCCCAAATAGAAATATGTTCTCATTCATCCAGTATGATGTGAAATTGGTAAGAGAAGAAGGCAGTGCTGCTGTGCTGGGGCTGCTGCATGCAGTCAGGCTCCATCCTTCCTCCTGGGAAGCTGAAGAGAGGCCCCAGCCTCTTGCAGCTGAAAGGGGGGATTTTGGCACCCCTAGCCTCTCTGTCTCCCCATCTTCTGCTTATGTGTCAGCTTGATGCTACCCAAAAGGATTAATGGCAAGAGGCCTCGATGTCTATAAACCGACTCCTGGGAATGAATGCCTGCCCACCTTCTCAAATTAGTCCATAGATATTTGTAATTAAGGTAGTCTAAATATTTTAACTGGTCTTAAATTAGCTTTTCTATACCTCAGACTAGAAAGACTTTACACTAGTCTGTAGAATCAAGCCTTTGTTCCTTGCTGAGGAGAAGCAAAAGCTTTCAAGGGCTATTAAATCCTGGGTTTTTCTTTCCTTACATTGTGTTTGAACAAAGTGCTACTGTAACTCTGGCTTACTGTGGGAGGAGGAGGAAATTGGTGTTTTCAGCACTCTGTGTCCTGTCTCTGAGGTGTTGGTGGAGGTGTCATGTTAGTATGCTTGTCAGTAACAAAATGCATAAAGGTGCTAGCCATTCAGACAGCTGTAACCTTCTGTTTAGCATTTCCTCGATCACCGGGGTTTCTCTAACCCTAACATGAAATGTCAAGCCTAAATACAACAATGAAATCAAACAAGCAAACAGACCCAAAAGAAAGCAAACAAACAAAGCCAAATTGATCCTATTGGGACACTCTTGGCATGTCCATTGATGACAATGTTGTAACAAGCAGAGATGATGATGGTCAACAAACAAGCCCTAGCCTCCATGTCAAAAAGAGCTTTCTGTCATTGTGCCTCAGAGTGCTGCCTGGCTAAGACAGCTGATATTAGGCAGTGATGGTTTCTGGGGAAATATGAGGTGAAGCTGCTCTGAATGTGTAACATTACTGAACCACCAGCCAGGGACTGCTGTGCTGGCAGTGTTCTATATGCATTGCTCATAGGGCATTGAAGTTATTTCCCTAGAAACACTGAATTCTTCAGCATTGAAGCTGCATGGGAGAAGTAGCCTGTGGATGTGCATTGAGAACACTCTCTTACACTTCTTTGCAGCCTCAGAAAGATTTCCTGTGGTGAACTTGAGTCAGACTTTGTGATTTGCATTCTCTTCCCTTCAAAACAGTTTAATTTTTTTTTATGCAATGTTTAATATTTCACTATTTCCAGTGGATAAAAGGAAAGTTTGGTCTGAAAAAGCTGATAATGTATAACTTCTTCTCTCCAAGTCAGTGCTGCCAGCTTCAGAAATAATGGCTCTGATATCTTCAGAGACCAGATTTTCGTATTTGTTTGCAGAAGAATGGAAAGTACATTTTTAATAAAGCTCCTGTGATGAATAGGTGGCTCAAAAATAGCAGTCTAAAGCATGCTTCTGTGCTGTCAGAGCGGAGTCTGCCAAGTAATTTGCCTATATAAACAGTGTAAAAGCAAAAGGCCTATTGTAAAGTTGATCTTATTTTTAGAGATAGATTTCATTATTCACTCTCACTTCCTTTCCCACCAACAGCTTGCTTTCACCATAAAACAAGACCATGACAGCAAACACATACCACTTGATGCCAAAGAGCTCCAGACCAGATACTCCATGATTCCCTGCACTGCTTCCTTGGAACATGTGTATTTTTGTGCTGGAACTTGTCTTGTGAAGGCTTCATCATTGTCCCTCTTTTGCAGTACCCCAACACAATCACATTATTATGAAGCATAGAAATGCACAGCTGGATTCTGCCCTAATGTTGAACTCTGTATGTCCCTACTGATGTTAGAGGATTTATTTGTGTGGGAGTTAGGGCACAGTAAGGTCTTTGGTACTGAAAGTGGTCTATAGTCCTGTACATACATTTCTCCATGCACCCACTCCTCTATCACAGTAACAAAACAGATCTACACCACTGATGTAGGAATGTGGAAAAATGCCTTCTCTACACTGTCAACAAAAACTGCAGCTCAGTTTTTCGCAGCTGGAGTAGAGTTTATGCTGAACTTTTCCTTGAAAGCTGGGAGCCTTTCCCTTTCTCTGTAGCAGGACTGCATTCACTCAGCGCCTCCATTGCTCACCCTGGACACCTTCTGTGCCCAAACATTTCTGAGGCTGTAGGATTTTCCTGTGAGGGAAAGGACACACTAGCTAATTTCCAGCTTTGGAACCTCCTTTCACCAGCATGTTTTCCAAGATTTTGGACATTCTTTCTCCATCAGATGATTTCTAGTAATCCAGTTCCTTTAAATGCCTATGGATGGGAATCGACTTCACTAAAGGAAGTCATGATACCAAAACATGAAGCAGTCACTCTTGTTCTGTTTGCTTTCCTTCCTCGAGCTGGGTATCCCTGGGGGAGGGAGGATAGCTGATGTGATGCTTTCATTCCAAATCTGCTATCATTTCTTTCCTACTGTTACGATGTTTCTGTTTCAGGATGCCACATGTCATATACCTCCTCCCATGCAGCACACTTCTGTTTTCAGATGACAGGTTCTTATGGGCAGAAGCAATTCAACTGAATTCACCAGTTCCAATTCAGAAAGAAGACATAAATCGTAAAATCTTACAATAACATGATAGAGCATACAGCATTTTTTTCCTCACTTTGATGAAAAGTTCATCACTGTTCCAGCATAAGCATTTCTACTGCATTCAGGAACAAATAGCATTAAAACACTTTTCTAGTTCTGTGTGTGGGGTTATTTCACAAGGCTGTTGTGAATATATTTTGATCATAATCCCCTTTACCTTACAGTAAGATTGTTGTACCAGTTTTGTAAAACTACTCATTCCTACATCAAAAGCAGTGAAAGTGGCTTAATTGGCGCATGCCTACCTGATGTGCAACATATATCCCAGTACAAGAAATTACTGTACTTCACTTCAAACACCATCTTTCTGAACGATATTTAGAAAATATTCACTACTGTCCAATAAATTCTTTTGAAGCATACTTCTACTCAAAGTGACACTCAGAGGTGTCCCACATGGTGTTTGGGAGAAATATTGCCACTCCAATAGAATTGTAAAATGATAAGCAAGCTTAAATGTTTAAAACATAAATAAAAAAAAAAAAGGCAAAGGTTAATTTCATCAGACATGACCCTCTACAGATCTGCTGCATTTGTTACTGAAAAATATACATGCCAAAGAATCATGGACCAGACTTACTAAGCCTCTTTCAGTGGTTTTTTTTATAACACACATTTATTTTTACATTAATATCTTTAGAAAGCTTACTATTCTGTATTATAAAATAAAATCTGACCTCACAAATGTTAAATAAGATGGTTTCTTGAAACGCTTTGTAAAACCACTGATTATATTACAAGCAATAAACTTTCATTGCAATTGATTTTTCATTCTCTCTATCAACGCAGTGAACTGCAACCTCTTGCAAAAACAGTGATTGAATTATAGTTAATTTTATATGTAGGTCTATGTTTTGTTAAATATTTACTTTTAATCATATATAGAGGAAGGAAATCTCTCCATACAACAGGGAGCTGTGCCATAAAGTTATACTATTCCTTGATAACTGCTGCCAATCACCTGCAGGGAGTTCTGCTGTGAGCTAATTTTACTCAGGAACACTCCGAGGGGGCAGAAAATCCTGTCCATTGGTTAGAATCATACAGGGGAAAAAGATAATGTATTTTTAATACTTGCTAATATGAGCAAGGAAGTGTTGGCAAACTAAACTAAAGCCATGGGATGAAATGTAACAGTACTGCTGCAGAATAGCCAGGTAGCTAGTATTATGCAAGTGAAAAATCCACAGAGTCTGGCTGCCAAGAACTTACTGCGTGTCTCAGCCGGTGACTGCTCCTGCAACTGAGGGACTACGGCTTTGTTTATTGTCTTGTGTTTAGGTCAATAAACAGCCACTCCCTTGGTCTTTGGCCCACAAAAACTTCTGCTTTAGCTCTGAAACTTTCCATGCCCTCACTGGACAAGGGTCTTGACAGTGCCATTGAAGTTTACTATCAGAAAGTTTGTCTTGTTTCATCATACTTTACAATAGTAATAAACAAAACTTATCCACATATTTACTCACTGTAATGAACATTGTTCGGATTTTATTGCCTTCTTTTAAATCTGCATATTTGGAAAAAATATTGCAATTGAAGTATATGTATCAAAGTATATTCATTTTCCTTATAATTTTATCTGACAGGTCTAATAAATGCTACCATTAACATGCTATGATCTTATGGAAACACACTACCTTCCTGCTGAAAAACAGTCTTACAGCATTGCAGAATCTTTTTCAAAGGGGTCCAGAGACCTGTGAAAGGCTACTTTGTTGTAAAGCAGATAAGGAGGTGATGATCAAGTGAGAAATAGTGGGTCTATGGACACAGAAACAAAACAAAACTTACAAAAACAACAACAAAAGAACAACAAACTAACCAGTCAGCCACAACACCACCAACAGAAACAAAAGAAAACAAAAAGAACAAACAAACCAAAACAAACAAACAAACAACAACAAAATAAAACCAAGACCTGGATGTTTGTGCAGGGAAGAACAGAAGCTTTGCAAAGAGATCTGAAGGTGATTAAGGGAGAGATCAGTTTGATTGAGAGAGAGCATTATTTCATCCTTAGTAAAGTACAAATGGTATTGCAGGAAATAGGAGACAGCATGGGACTAAATTCTTTATTGCTGAGGGTAGTTTCTGAATTTGTTGGAGTACAAAGTTTTTAGTAAGTGGAGCTGTTTATAATGGTGACCCAGACAGCATCTGTGATTTGTGATTCTGAATTCATTCTGAAGTAAAGAAAGTAACTTTATGAAGATGCAGTGGAGTGTGAGAGGTTTTAATGGGATCTCAGAAGAGAATTTGAGTACCTACATAAAAATTAAATCATACATATCAAAAATGAAAACATCTACCAGGTTGCTTACAATGAACAGAACAACTCAGATATGAACACTCAGAGATTTCAGCTCATTTCCTTAGAATTTTCCCTTCCATTTGGCTCTGAAAATTAATACCTGGCCCTGCACTGAAACCATGGGTATTCCATCTTTCATTATCTATCAAAGCAGGAATCAGGGTGCTGCTCTGGGAGGCCTAAACAGGCAGGAGCTGGGAGGCTGCAGCTAACTGCCTTCCACTGGCTGCTGCCTGTGCTCTGCTGTGCCTCGGTCACACCAGCAGCCTGATGCTGGTCACTTCGGCTGCTGCCAAGGGCCAAGCAGGGCACCTCTGTGAGGGCACCTCCAGCCAGTGCCTGCCAGGTGCCATCGCCAGGGGCGGCCTGCAGACATAGCTTCAGTTCAGGCTTCAGAGAGCAGGAAAACTCCCACTGGTCACATGAGAATAGGATGCAGCTCTGTGTTGGGTCTCGGTGTTGTTTTTTGGGCTTCTCACATGTTAATCCCATTACAGAATCAATTGCTTTAAATGTCGTTCCTGGTCAGTGTTCTTCAGAGTGAAGAAGACCTCTAAACTTGTGAGGCCATCAGTGATGGCACAGAACAGCTACTTCTGTTACTTTTTTTTTTCTTCTTGTTAGGGGGAAGAAAGATAAAAATGTGAATGAATAAACATTATTGTGCTGATGGATTTTTGTGGAATGGTTACTCCAAAATGATTCATTGGAATCCTCTGTTTCAGTGTGGCGTTTTGTTTTGTTTTGTTTTTAATTCAAGTAGCACACATAGCCTTCTGAGATGGGATAAAATTTTCCGTATTGACTAATTTTGAACGGTGCTGTCCAACATGAGTCTTTCTCTCTGTGACACTTTTATTAATGTTGCACTGGAATTAAGTCTGTCTGGCAAAGAGCAAGCAGGAGAGCACTGCCACACCACTGCCTTTGGTGAGTTCTGCTCAGGGAAACCCAAACAAAGTCAGCTCATTGCAACTCTCTGTTGTGAATGGGAACTTCTCCTGTGTTTATTACAATGTATCTTAATGACATTTTGTATTCCTAACAAACACAAGAAAAAAGAAAAAGTGGTATACAAATATTTTCCATAATAGCAGTTTTAAGTATCTAATGTTACCTCTGGTTTACTAGCAGGCTAAGAGCAGGTTATGGAGTGCATTGTAGCAGAGGTTAAAAAGTCGCTATTTTCACATGTCTGGTAGTTACTTTAAAAAGTGATTATGGACTAAATAACTTCTCTGGGCACTGTACCTGACTGTAATAATCCAAATTGCCTGTGACTTATGATTATATTTGGCAACAATCACCAGTTACCACTGCAGTGTGAAATTAACACCACACTCCATAGCTGTGGCATTTATTGAACACAAGGGAGACGATTATCGCTCTATAAACCTCTGCTATTACTTAATTAGCATTGGTACCTATACATAAATTAGTACGGCATTTGCAGTCAGCTCCCCAGCTAAAGGTCTAACAGTCTTCACTGTACCACCCACAATTTAAATGATAACCTCAGTCTTTGAGAGACGCATCTGTAAAGACAACTGTGGCTTGAAACTTGGCAGAATGCATTGTGGGGTTTTTTGGACATTATTAATATTGGCCTAATATACATTCCTTTGAGGCTTTTCTAAAATGAATTTTTGTAAAGATAAGGATACACAAAATTCAAAATTTAATTTTATTGATTTCTCTCTTTTCTTCCTGCACCCAGATCCCACTCACCGGGAAAAAACCTTTGTTTGCCTGCTAGTGCAACAGTTTCTGTACTCAGACTGACAGTCATCTAACACAACCAGAAAGGAAACATTTTTCTATTTATTTGTTTCTTTTGTGAAAATTTGTCATTAAGTGGCTGTTTTTACCTTGTGAATTGATAAAAAGTATTGCAAAAAATAACCTGATTTAGCTTAAATACTTGTCCATTTGCAATAGAGAAATGGCTAGCAAGCAAATGTGGGATAAAACGGCTGAGCTGGGTTTGCCTAAGAACTGCTTAATTCAGAATCTGCTGAGCATTGGCTGGGGGGGGGGGGGCGGGGG
>WBMW01005317.1:152637-174741 GCA_013396635.1 Penelope pileata
GAATCTGGTGAGCATTGGCGGGGGGGGGGGGGGCAGTGACATCCCTCTGATGGCAGTTGGAGAGAAGGGATGCTGTGTAATGAGCCAAAGAAGGGCCCGAAAGGGAGGCAAAGAAGAGAGAAAAATTATAGTGTTCCCAGGGTGTTTGTTATGCATAACTACTTGCCATTTCTCCCATACATTTTTTTTTAAAAAATAATATAATGATAAGATCTTTCGATGTTTGATGTTTGGAGTCAATAGCACTGTGAAAGTACGTAATCTCTTTGGTGAACATGCCCATACTGTATGTGTACTATGTATTGAAAAAATTACTTGTATTACCTGGTCCATATTGCCCATGAGTAATTTCTGATTTTTCTTTTAATGAGGAATAGAGAAATATTATATTAGTGACTTTGACTTAATGCTTGTCTTAAATAACATTAGCAATCCAGATTCTCCTACCAGTGGAACTAATACAGCATTTCTGGTGTGTTACCAAACCAGAAGATTCTGAATGAAAGTTTCCATTTTTAATCCCCTTAACAATAACTGAAATTATTTTTGGAACATAACTTCCAGAAAGGCTTTTCTGTCTCCTAAGCAATGCTTCTCAATCTCCTCAATCATACTTCTCAATCTGCACCTTTAAGGGAATGTCTTCCCTAAACAGAGGAAAAAAATGCAATTTATTATCATGATTAATTTACAAAACTTTTATTGAAAAAATACACTAGAAGTGCTAGAAATTAAACATCAAGAAGCAGTGAGGGAATAATTTGCTAAATGTAGCCCAAGAGAACTACTTAGCCAAATCTATTAATAATGAACAAGAAAATGTTCTTGTATCTTCTGCACGCATTTTTCTTTGAAAATGGTGCTTTTTCAAAAGAATGGTTTACATGAAAAATTCTATAGTTTGAAGCAGAAAAAAAAAAGTTAAATACCATTGATTTTCTCCACTTTTTGCTTCCTGCCAATAACTCAAGAGATTTTTGGCTCTTATTCCTGATTCTCCTCCTGTGCCTGACAGTCAGTGATTCATACTGAGATGCAAGGTCAACCTGGGGTTATACGTCCTCCCTGAGAACATCAGTTGGAGACCTTGCTCTCCTCTGAAAGCCGTGGAGATGACACTTGTCATTCTCATGAGTCAGTCACTGGAGTTGTCCCCAGATTCCAGAGTGGATGGAGCTTGCAGGTCTGACTTGGTGACTTCTGTGAAAGCAAGGGTATGGTGTGGTTCTCAAAGGTATTTTGCCTCTGAGTTTGGCTGTGGGTAGGATGTGTTCCAAAATAAATAACTGCAAGAAGTAGGGAGAAAAACGATTTTTTCACATCAATATATCTGGCTAATGATGAATGAACACAAGGCCTTGATGAACCAAAAAAAAAAAAAGTCCTGAAAAAACACAATGAATATGCATCACTACAATGCTTCATTGCACCTTGGTCTTGGTTTTCATGTTAATACGGTGGCAAGGGTAATAAGGGTAACTCTGTGCTGCTGAGACTGGCTGTATTTTATACAGTCCTTTCCAGCCTAGAAGATTTTATTTCATTTGTTTTGTGTCTTTACTGTGTTTCTGTCCAATGTTAAACTATAGCCTATGGGCTGATTCTACTCATTTAGCCTCTCATGATTCTATTAATATTAGGCAACTTCTGTTTTAAAACATTTAACATAGTTACAACTGAACTCTAGATGATACTTTTCAAGCAATGAAAGGATCAGTAATTTTGTCTTCCCTGTTGAGAAAATAAATTGTCCAATTGACATTTTCCTTTTTTTTTTTTTTTTTTCTTTAAATTAGTGTGCTGTTGTATATGTTTTCTAGGTCAAATGACGTACGGAGTAACATGATAAACTTTATAGGGAAGGTGTACAGGAGCACCAGTGTCACAGGACACAAACATGGTAGCACTGTGTAGCATTGTATATTCAGTATTTGCTTATATGGACCTAACTTCTTCTGTGCTGTTTCCTACCAGTATATCTTGGTTTAGAAAACAACATAGTTTTCAAACCTTTATTATCAAACCTTTCTGAAGATGGGTATGGTACAAATTCTAGCTAACAGCATAGGAAACCTTTTCCCTTCCAAAGAACAGTTACTTAATCCTGTCTATGCAGATAATGAAAAGAAGGGGACAGACTTTGCGGGTTGGTGGCCTTCGTCTTGTGATGATGGGTAGCTTTACAACATGCTCTGAGTCCAGTCACCTCAGTTTCCCTGGTCATCAGTGTACATTGGTAAACTCCATTGGGTAAAGGTGTGGACCGAGGACAGGGTACAGTTACTTGTGTTTATGACAGGGATTGTGTTGTTCTGGCATGCATCTGTACTTTCTTGTCACAAAAGCAGGGTCTCTGAAATATTCTGAAAAGTCATGACCTGTGTCACCTAGACAACAGTAATCAAAGAAAACTAACAGATGACAAATTTACCAGATTGTCTGTAAACTGTGCTCCATTATATAGTATGTACGTACCCTGATATCCCATATGTTGTTTCCTTTCGGCTATCGCTAAGTAGGAGGAAATAAGAAGTAGCAGTCTTCCCTTCATTTATATAAGTATTTTGAACCCTTTCAGGAGGAAGATGGCTTTAGAGAGCCTGTCCCAGACACAATCCCTCTCTGTCACAGAATCACAGAATCACAGAATTGCAGGGGTTGGAAGGGACCTCGAGAGATCATCGAGTCCAACCCCCCTGCCAGAACAGGTTCCCTACNCCTGACCAGGGCAGAGTAGAGGGGAAGGATCACCTCCCATGACCTGCTGGCAATACTCTTTTTAATGCACCCTAGGATCCCATTGGCCTTCTTAGCCACCAGGGCACACTGCTGGCTCATGGCCAACCTGTCATCTACCAGGACCCCCAGGTCCCTCTCTGTAGAGCTCCTCTCCAGAAATATATCTGAAGAACCAGCTGACTGGGGAGAACTGGTCTAGGAACCCATGCGCATTTCCTCCGTGTTGCAAAGAGGGGCTGGTGCTTACAAGAGAGTATTTTCTCCCCAGGTGTTGCATAGCAACCTCGGGCCACACAAAAGGAATAACTCAGTACCCTGAGAATAAGATAAATAAGATCCATTTCACTGCTGTGACTGCTACTTCTTGAAGTTCTCTCCTCAACATTGTATGGGGACCTCAATTTTTATTATTTGCTTCCTAAAAGCAGATCTTGCATTCTTTCTTCTCTTTTTTTTTAAATAAGTGGCAAACAGATTAATACTCAATTGTCTGTACATTTTCTCCACCTCTCTTTTCCATTTCCACATTTCTAAGCCAAGCTTATCCCTACCAGCTTTGCCAGTTCCTCTCTATTTCTCGTTCTACTGCATGTAAGAGGAAAAAAATTCTCTATTAAAGTAACTGGATACTTTCCTCCTGCTCTTCATACTAATTAATACTTCTTGTAACTATGAATACAGGATGGATTGGGATCTTGTTGGACTGATTTATACATCAACAAGGAGCTGAAAAGCCTATGGAGAGCAAAAGTCCATACAAAATATTTTTGCAAGGGTTGAGGTGGAGAATACATTTTCTAAGTCCTGCTTACACAAGTGTTCATGCAGTCATATCAGCATCCCAGATTACATTACTGCATTACAGTTCTTATTTGTAATGTCAGAAACTCTTCACTGTCAAGTCCACACATTGTTCAAAGCAGAGTGCTCCCTTTTCCTTCTGTGTTTCTATGGAGTGCCAAGCACTAATGTGGGTGCTCTAAAATGGTAACAATGAATAAGAATAGGAATTTGTTACTTTATTCCACGTGGGAATCAACAACAATAGAAATTGTTGAAGGCTTCCATGAAAATATACTGTATTTAGGATCCAGGAAATGACATTTGTGATTTAAGCTTTTTTTTTTTTCAGGTGGTACTTTATTATGTGTTCTCCTTTGTTTCCAGTTTTATTTTGCTGTTACAGGAAATAATGCCATTTCATTTACCCAAGAGAGATACTAAGGAGAGCTACAGTAAGTAATAGACTGCTAAATAAATCAAATTCAATCTGTCTTCTGCATATATCTGCCATGTTTTAGTCTGTCCATGTTCCTGCTTTTCATCTACTGATGACGAAAACTCCCACAGGTGTAATGCAAGATGTCCACAGGTATTATAAATATCCCTTCATAGATCCATGTTGAGGGATAAAGCATGGGGTCAACTTAAAGTCAGCCCTAAATTATTAATGCAAACAAGTATATTATTTGCATAGAGTGTTAGTCTGTCCCTTACCTAAAGAAAGATTTATAAAGATCTTAACACCAGAAGTAATGTATAAAACAAAACAATAGCTTTATTTATCAGAAAGAAGTGTTTGCCATCTCCAGAAAATATGTCTTATTTCAATGAATTGTGGAAAGAATGTGAGGGGAATGGGGGGTATGCAGGAAATGTGTTGCAGGTTTCTTACACAAAATGTATCACAGTAGCAAAGCCTTCTAGGTACCCCATACCACCTTTGTGGAGATGATGCACAAAGAATAACAGTTTTAACTGCAGGCTCTTTACATTAAGTGGGAAATTAAAATACTTCATTTTCATTTATCTGTATGTTATCTGCGCAGTCTTGCCTTCTGCTCTAATCTAACACAGCTTATCTGTAAATGGCATCCCAATGAGAGAAAAAATAATATTTTTTTCTCAAATACTAGTATAAGGAAAAAATTCAATACTGTTGTGGAGGTGTAGGCTGGAGGACCCTGACATCGCACAAAACACAATTCTGAAGACTGATGCCTCTGATAAACTGAGATGAGATGCTGGCCAGAAAGCTAAATTAGAATCTGAGTTCACAGACAGCAACTGCACTGAAGTTTGGGAAAGGAGAACATTATTAGCTAAGAATAATGATTTTCTTTATATCCAAGCTGATATCTGCTTTCATTAATTTAAAATGCCCGTAAAGATGTCTTTATGCATTATGTGGTCTGCTTTTTTTATTGATTGCCCTGATTGTCTTTTCATCTCCATCAGATCCTTGCAAATGTAACTCCACTGCTAAAGAAAAAGGATAATGGGATTCTGGAGCAAGCCTGCTTTCATTTACTCTGTTGGAAGTATGGAATTAAAAACTGATTTCTGTGGATTTATTCGATGGTTCTCTAAAAGCACAATCTGTCTCTGGTGTTGCTTACAGTACCAGAAGTATGGTTCAGGTTTGCAGATTTGGCCTGGTGGGAAGAAAAGCAACACGACAGAGTTAGGATGAGGAAGGCATACAAGAATAAATCTTTGCAGCACGCAATTATGCAGCTGGACTTAAGCAGCAGGGGCATTGAACGTTAACCAATTACAGCTTCTGGGATAAACGGATCTTCACATGGCATAATTTAGGAAGTTAGCCTTTCAGGTTCTGATGGCAATTACAGATACATGTATGTACTTGTCTTTAGCTAAAGCCTGTCTTTAGTTATTTAATATATACCATGATGTAAAAAGCTTGTATCATAGTTTTTGTTGTTGTGGTTTTTTTTTTTTTCCATTTATACTCAGGGGAATATGGTTTGAATAAATTAGACTCCTCTTTGAGTGCTCAGGGAGGAATTTGTTCTCTTGTTCCAAGTGTTCTTAATAATTTTTTTTTCAGACTCTTGGTTACAACAGCAGTACAGAAATAATTTCAAAATAGATAAGCAGTCAAAAAGCTCATCAGCTGAAGAAAGGAGAAGTTTACAATATATGTTGTGAAACACTGAAAATGTCTCCTTTCCAGTGAAAGGGAATTTAAATGTTGGCTATCTCACTTCAAGTGAAGTTCTTTCAAAGTGTTCTCACTACAGTCATGTTAGCTGCCTTCGCATGTGTTTCTACCTGTTAGAAAAATGTGTTACTTCTCCTGGATCCTTGCTGTGCACAGCAGGTTACTAAAATCATCAATTTCTCTTCACTTCCTGTCATGAGGGAATATGCTTTCTTTTTAAGCTTTCAGGCGTGCTGAATTTTAATGAAAATAAAAGTACTTTCTTCCCCATTCATACAGTGAAGAGACTATTACTAGACTTTTTTTTTCTCTCCATAAAGCTCACCTGAAAATATGTAAGTAATCCATACTTCAAAAACACAATTTCTCACAATCTAGTTCTTGATGGCATTGTGCTTTGTCCCCTTCTGTCCCCTGGCTGCATCATGTCCTGTTACAGGTTAACCTACAGGATTTCTCGTCAAGCAATGGGGACAAAGGGATTACAATTCAGTTATGACTTTTGATGCAAAGCTTTCAGGGTGAATCAGAGACCCAAAGTTACATTCTTCATTTCTTCAGTGTACTTTCTAAACACTAGTTAATTCCTAAGCTAATAATCTGAAGTGGAAAAAATAATACTATATATTTTTTCTCTGCAGATGTGTTGGTGAAATAATTCAATATTTTACTTCGCAGTAGTATCAAATTTCCAGTCATCCTGATTTCTCTCTCAGAAAAAAAAAGAAAAAAAAGTTGTTGAGCTCTGGGAAGTGTAAACTGATGAGACTCCTTCTTTTAGAGTTTTTCTGGACACTTAGATTGTGTGGTGGATGACTTCCTTCCAAGCTTTGTGTATGTTCATGGGTTTCGCTTCCTTTTTGAAGAAATTCTTGGCAGTCTTCTAGATAGACCTCCTACCTACTTAAGGATAAGAAAGTAGATACATCTTTTTAAAAAGTAATATCAGGGCGAACGCTCTTCCATATTGCTTGAACGACCACCTGAAGACAGCTTATTTGGCCTCATTTTTATGATCTAAGTATCTGATAATTTTCAAAAACAAGACTGCTTGATAGTAGTGTGAGGAGATTATCCATACATACAGGTATTCTGACAGCAAATATCTTTGTTGTGCAGAAGTAAGAGTTAGGTTCTCATTCAGGACAAATTCAACCCTAAATTATACCAGTGCAAGTCTCAGTGCGCACTGATGTGAGCAGAAGGAGCAGAGTATGTTCCTAAAGCACCATCTTTTCGGAATTATGCCTATATTTGATAATTCTTTTGTCACATGACCCTGTCTGGAAGTGTACTGAAGAAATTTTGCAGAACAGTAGTTTTTTTGTATTCAAATAATACTGATCTTCCAAGTGTACTCTGTACTCTGCACCCATCCCCATGTGCTTTTACCTTCAAAATACTTTCAAAATACAAAAACATCTGAAATTGAGAAAGATATCATAATTGTAAAAAAAAAAAAAAAAAAGCATTAAAAGACAAAACAAAACAAAACAATGGTATGTTTTATTGCTGTCTGTGGTCATCTTCCCATACAGACATGCATGAAAAGAGCACATCTAGTGGTCAATATTCATAACTCAATTTATAGAATCTGTAGCTTAGGTGGCAAAATACATTTCTGGCAATATATATGATTTGTGTAAGGAAGACAGTCCCAGTTTAAATCACTTACTCACTGAAAATCATTCTAATAAAGTGACTCCTGAGATACAAAACTGAACTAATTTGGTAGTTACTGGCAAACTATTTCTTTAAAATTCATACTTATTAAACACCTGGGGCCAAATTCATCCCTGATTAATTAAAATGAAGGAAATAAGATTGCACAGGAGTCTTACAATGTAATACTACTGACCCATCTCTGTGAAGAGGAAAAGCCTTAACAGCATGAGACCCAGAGAAAGCGCACAGTTCTCATTCAAATCTGTGCAAGTTATATCCTCTTCAACAACAATTTAAACTGCTTGGATGGCTGAATAGTCTCATCAATAACGTGTATACAAACATCTACACAGTTTTCTCACCTCATGAGTTATTTTATCTATAATGAAGTATCTAATGAAATGCAGACTACATAAGTCTAGAACATATCTGCAACAAAGAAGGAACAAAATTTGCAGTGTAAAGATTATTCTCATTTAATGGATATATAAGCATAATCAGTGACAAATTAAATGTGTTTTAAGAAGTCCTTTGTCCCATGCATTTCTGTATGATTTTGATGGTTGATATTTGTACTTGATAGTGCTTGAGCATGCTGGAGTGTGTTCTGTAACACTGATGATTTCTTAGCTACAATTTCAGTTTAAAACTTTGCTAGGAGGGGGGAAAGAGACAAAGAGTCCTTCACAGAGGTTAATGAAGTGAAGATAAGCAAGGTTTGTGATGTACTTCTCTGCTTATAAGAAAATGCAAAACTGATTTTTTTTTTTTATTATGTTTGTTTGAGAAGTCATTCTTGTTGGCTACAACTCATACAATTTCAAGATTGATTTTCTCCCTTATTTTTTTCTATTTGCCTGGAAAACTATCACCTACAAAGTAGCTATCTATATTATAATGTGAGGTTCAGCCAGAGCTGGTCTTAGGCTTTCTCTTGACAGGACTTGCACTCAAATAACTCATGTAGTCTCAAGTAACTAGCAATAAGCATGCAGAATACATGCATGAAAATGTTGCTTCACTAGATAGTACACCTCTTCATCCAAGACAAACATCCCTTCCCCCAAGAAAAGTATCAGATTCTCTACTTTGTAGTGTATTAATGCTGACATCTCTGCCTAGGAAATAGTTTCTACCATTTTGGCTAAAAAACACCATACTGTATAGCATCTTACAAAACAAAAGTGCTGCGCTGTGTTTCCAGCCAAGAATACTCTCTGATCAAGCTGAAAAGCATTCTTGAGAGCTCTCATCCCAGAGAATGTGATCTATCCAAAAGCCCATGTAAGCCTGTGCATCTACCTATTTGTATTACCTTTCCCTTATAGTATCAGGTTGATTTAATCATAGGTAATTACTGCAATTCCCAGGTAAAAACAAGTGATACTAATGCCCAGAAATAATCCAAACTTAAAAAGTCCTCAAAACATTAGTTGCAGGAGATTTTAGATCCTTTTCACATCCTGGTGGATGTACAGCATACCAGCCATACAAACTTGATTTTGAACAACTAACTTTTCCCTCAGGGTACGGGCAGCTGACTCTTAGAACCACTATTTTGAAAGGATTATTATCTTCATTTATTTGCTAGGATTGACATTTTTAACATCCTGCAGTTTCTCCAAATGCGACATAATTGTGATTATAATTTCACAAAAATAGCTAATACCCATAAAATATTACCAGCTAAACAAAAATCTAGGAAGACAGAAGTTCTTCAGATGATAAATCTAAAGACCACCCAAAGGCTGTTGATTATGTCAAATTTTTTGGGGGTAGAATCAGTTACTTTTGGGTGGTTGTATTAGTTTAGACTACTCCCACAACTGGAGATTCAGAAAGACTAAACATCATAGTTAATAATAAAGCTTTCCAAAAACATTCTTTCCAGAAAGCTCAACACACACGGAATGGAGGCAATATCTGAGAATCATCTCCTGCCTCTATTTTAAAAGGATTCTGTAGCAGTTTGATAATATGTAAACACAGTACACCAGAATATATATTACAGATACATTCAGTAATCAAAATTTGTTAAATATAGCAGTCCTATATGTTCTGCCCACTGCCTAGGCAAAATTTTCACGATGTGGGTTTGGATCTTCTCCCACATCTAGATCAAGACTGCTGTATCACTTGGTGACTGCACTGTTATACGTCTTGCCACTTCTCTCTCTGTATGGAGAAATCTTCTTCCCAATTCTCTTCTGGAGGCTTGAGTTCTTAACTGTTTGCTTTATTTTTGCTTGATCTCTATCTTTTCTTAAACGTAAAACAGATTTATTTGTTAGTACTGTGGCTTGTATTTGTTCTTCTTGCCTTTTGTTAGGGATGACTGCCTTTCCTGCAAGTGGATGAGGAGTTTGTGGGGATGGTGAAGTAGTGCCATCACATTTCAAGGTAGTAGGCTTTCCTCTGTTGTCTGACGCTGTTTAGTTGACGCAGCTACACAGTTTTGCTCTACATTCACAAACACAAAACACACATGCACTCCTAAGGCAGACTCAGACATGGCCTTATCTTTTTGCTGTTTCAGAGAGGGCAATCATAGTGCCCTGGTTGCATCATAAACATAGTTGGGATGCTACTGTCTTGATTTTTTTTTTTTTTTCAGGATAGGGGCCATTCTACAAACAATTATACTAGAAATTCTCATGAAAAATAAAAATGCCAAAGCATGAATGTCTGGTAGCATTGTCCCTTTCCAGAAAGTTAGGTTCTCCCTGGTTTGTGTCTCTGGTCTGAGAAAGACCTGACAACTAGAAGAGACTCAATTGCTCATGTGTTTGATTTGAGCTTTTTGGTCATTAACATCTGTACGGACTAAGCCTTGAAGGATTTAAAAATCCTGTATGGAAGTGTTGATTGCCTGTGCTTGTTGTGTTCTTTACTATTTATCAACATTTTTCAGCTAGTTAATAGCTTTGTATTTTCAAAGTATTTTCCTAATTTTTCTTCAATCATTCTGGTTTTGTGCACTTTTTTTTATAGAGGATATTTTTGTCCTCTCCCTGACACTCATGTCTTGTGAAGGTTCAGTAGTTTTTTTACCAAACTTGTGTGTGGGCTTCAGAATATCAGTGTCTATCTTGGTTTCTGACTCTTAGATAATTGCTTTCCCTGTATCTTCTGAGTCATACTATTGAGTTATCCACAATGAGCTGGACTTCTTTTAGTATGGCACACAGCCCTCTCTGACCTGATTCATATGCAAGGCAGTATACCAAAACACACCGTGAAAGCGCTCTGATTTTCAGAGTATTTTGTGTTAAATTGTACAACAAGAATACTGAGTGCACTTGTGATAGAGAACTTGTGAGCTGTGCCATGGGAGGAACTAGAGAGGAAGACAGTTACTCCTATTGCTGTTTAACTTATATTTGAAGTGCATTTTTGGATTGTGCCAACAGATTTTTATTTCTTTTATGGGAGAAGGTAATTCAGCCAAGTGGTCCCTTTGCTTTTCCAAATATCCTTAGCTACACTGCGGGCTGGAGTTACCTTCTCTGTTTCAGGTATTTTGTCAGTAGGAGGATTGCCATACCTGGACTATTGACATTTCATCTACAGATTATTTTGTTTTTTGAAGCAACCTGATAGACCATCTGAAAATGCCAAGAATTTTTTCTTAAGCTGTAAAGTATCCTTTAATGGTTTTCACATTCATTAAGATTTTAGAAAGATTAATGATTTTAGATTCTTTTTTTCCAATACTATATTTACATGTTGAAGTCAAAATCCAATTGTTCATGAAATAACTTTACCAACTTGCAACACAGTTCTCTGCAGGGCAGATGCCTTTCATAAACTGTTAGTCATTAGACCTATGATATGCCCCTGTGTCATAGGTCTTTTGTCTTCCATTCCAATTTTTCTTGTGAACTCGTTGAAGCCTGTGCAGAAAGATAAAAGCTAAAGGCTATAACTGAAGCTTTTATTTTCAAATACAGCCTTGTCTGGGGAGTCTCTGCTTTTGGATTCTATCTTAAGACACTTCTTTTAACACGAACAGTTAACATTTAGCTTTCTGTCTCACTCTGTCCCATTTCTTTGTCAATGGGAGATGCTGGTGTTTGACACTTCTGCAGATCAGGCCTACACATCTTATGCTAGCCATGCAGTACTGATGGGAGCTTCTGAAAAAAGTAAGTCTTAATCATTAGTTACTTCTGTGGGTAAACACTTTCTGCGTAGCAATGTTTATTCACATCCATATAAACCTTTGACTGAATGTTACCTCCTACAGAGTTGGACCTCTGTAATATATTAGACTATAAAAATAGTTTTCTTGCTGAAGAAAAGGATGTTTGAGTCCCTGTCCAGCTTGTTCCACTCAGCATGGCTGGCCATCTTCCTCAGGTGCTTTCTGCACTGCTGGAACTTTTTTTCTTGGACTCCTCTGATCCGTTAGTTCCTTTATTCTGTAAAACTGCCCACACTCAGCAGTAGCATAATAGGCTGCCTGAAGCAGGGTAGCATCTGAGTGGCCTGGGGCCTGCAGAAACTAACAAGATATAATTTAACAAAATTCTGAGTCATTTATCTCAGAAACAGGGGAAAACAGGGGACTGGGAGGGACACTCAGGAGTTGGTCAGGAGGAATCCATAGCTGACTCATTGAGTTCTTGTCCAGCATGTACAACAGCTAATTGAATCTGTTGGTGCAGCATGACCTATCCCCTGTGATATCTGTTGCGTTCCCTTTGCTTTTTTCCATATTACTGGCATGTTTGTACGCTGCTGTGTTATATCTGATGGTGTGCATATCTCTGTCACCCTGCTGCTCCAGCCCAAATAAGGTGGCTGGTAAGCCTAAAGACAAAGTGCTGCAACCTACCAAACACCCACCTTGTATAACCTTAGCCTTTTCCTGTTGGGCGCATTAATTATTAATCTTACTTCAGTTTTCAGCTGAAGCTTTCTGTGCATTTGAAATGAAAACTTGGAAACTGAATGGGTATTAACACTTGCTAAGTGAGTTTCACTGGTCAGTAAAACATAAAGGGGAAAAAAATCAACCTTTTTTTTTTTGTCGTACCATTCTCTTCTCTCACTTTGCATAAAGAAACTGAGTAACCACACGAATGCACATATTTCAGTTTTGTTTCTATGAGAGTATTACATCTTACTGCCTTATGTCATAAGCAATAATAGATTGAAGTTGACAAGGAAGTCTGAAGAATGAATAGAGAATTTTAACTCTCAGTTTGTGGATATGGACAACACAAATATATATTTAAGATAGAAAAGAAAAAAATTCTGATGTCTCAGAGCTTGTTAAATAGTAGTACAACAATTGTATCAGAAAACAACCTCAGCAACTGTGCTTTCTAGCCTTTGCCTGAAATGTGTCAGTCTGTGTGTATTTCTGTAATAAGCAGCCCACCTAGCTTCTAAACTCCAGTTTGCCAAAAGCTTGATTACTCAGGACATGTCATATCAAATGCAGACAATCTGAACTCCGACACTTCTCAGGACACTTACATTATAAGAGGATCAGTTCTTGAAATATTGAACTGTTCGTAACTCTTCACTTAAAAATCTTTAATTTCTAAGTGCATGATACAGAGAGATCTTGTATCAAATCTGTAATGCTGCAGCAAAACATTAGTTACATGAGGCTCAGTTTCGCTTCTGACCCACAGTTAGGCCATAACTTTATCAGAGCCTGGCAAATGTGTAGATAGCTGTTAAACCAACATCTACAAGTTCCGCTTCTCTAACTTCTGTTGAAGTTTATTATAGATCCAACTGAATGGGTTCCCAAAAGATTCCGGAAAGTGTTAGGAGAAGTTTCCTGTGATATCGCTCTGTAGTTTCCCAATTTGCAGAAGAACTGCTGTCTCAGTTCTTATGGAGGAAAGTAATTCCTACAGCCTGTACAGAAATCTTTCTGCAGAAACCTTATGTAACATGCGAGACTTTACAATTTCATTAAAGGCTCAGCGGGGTTTGCATTAGCACATATTGTGTTCTGTGAGCCAGCAAGGCATCTTTCCAGCTAATTTGCATTACAGGAAGATTATATAAACTGGCAACCTGCAAACAATTATTCAAGGAAAGACTTCCTTAGTTCATGACAGTCCTGGCTGTTTTTTCTTCACATGGGTCAGCCAGTTTGACCTCTTCAGTGCTTATCTAGAGATCAGGAACATTAACCACCAAATTCAGCCAGCTAGGTATCACAACTCCAGTGTTTCTTTTTTGTCTGATGATTTCCTGAGGCCCCTGGAGATGATGGTCTGAATAAACAAAGAGGTACTACCAGCACCACATATGGTGTCTGCCTGTCTTCTGCCTGCTGCTGCTGTCTTTCTGTCAGAAGCTGTCTGGCTGCATCCACAGATCACAGAGATCAGGCAGTGTTGCAAGCTGCTTTCTTTCACTGCCCTTGCATTGTGGTGATCTTCTCCCCAGCTGGCCAAACATTCCTTAGATGCAAGTCTAAATCCCCCGAAGCCATCTGCTCTTTGCACGGAAGAGTGTTAAATACCTTTACGGTTTGGGCCGTCTGTTGCAGAGCATTTTGTATATTTGTCAAGTGTGACTTCCATTCTTCCTGATCCTCTTTTGCTTTGTAAGTGCAGTAATGGCTCAAGAACTGGAAAAGAAATAGCAAAATTACCTGAAAATGATGGCATGGTAATTTGAATATGTGTAATACTTTGCAGACATAGGTGCCATGCACTCTTATAGCCTTCAGTCAGGAGTAGATCACCTTCTGAATGTTTGTGAAGTCCTTCCTCCCCTCAAGACTTTTCCTAAAGGAAGTTTGCAAGTGTGCATTCTGTGTGGAGGAATCATCCTGATATTGGCAATCTCCATAAAAAAAATCTTAATTAGCCATTAATTTGGTGAAAATTTTTAGATGACTTCTATCACTAAACATTTCTGATAATATACTTCATAACAAATAGTGATATGTCCTTTAAAAGATTGCCAAAAAAATCCGAAGAAAATGTCCCATCACATTAGATTACTGTGTATACACATATATATGTTATACATACATGTACATACATATATATGTATACAATGCCTCTTATTTTATGACGTTGGTCCACGATGTCAGAGGCAGATGTTGGTGGTGAGGCAGCAGAGGCTGAACCTTCCCACCAATATTCCATTCCATTTTGTTGCTGTGTGACAGACGGCAGCAGAGGGGCAGTCTGACCAAATGGCGTCTGACATGGAAGTGCAGATGAAACAAAGGTGTGCCACTGAATTCCTCCACACAGAAAAAATGGCATCCATTGACATTCATCAACACCTGCTGAACATTTATGGAGACCAAGCAGTGGATGTGAGCACACTGAAAGCTGGACTGAAGGGGCAACATTTTCCTAGCAACAACACCGGTGGCTGTGAAACTGTGGAACACCTCGGCTGGTGAGGATTTTTACAAGCACAGGATGCAGGCTCTTCTTCATCTCTGGTGAAAATGCATAACTAATGGTAGTGAATATGCTGAAAAATAGTGTTGTGTAGCTGAGAATTTGCTGTTTCGAATAGTGTTATTGTGCTCTTTGTATCTGTTGTAGTTTCCATGGAAAAAGCTAGTAGGCATTACTTTCAGAGCATCCTACGCATATATACACACATCCATATATATACACGTTTGTATGCATACAGTGTGTCTAATGATTATTGTTGACAATTCATTCTGCATGATCTCAGCACAGGTGGAATTTCCTTTTTCTTCTCTCACTTTTACCAACTGTATCTGAATCCCAGCTCCCTGACAGACTGTGCCCCTTAGAACAGCATTTATCTCATTGATAAAGGCAGTGGGAGTTCCCACCATGTTGTCCAGCCCTGTGGCCCTTTGCTTTAAAGAAGATGGAATCCATTCTCGTGTAAATGGCCCACAGAGAAAGGCTTCTGAACTGCAGTTCTCCATGGAAAGTGTACATTTAGGAAGAAATATAGCATCAGATTTGATTTGTTAGAAAACTTTTTTGGATCTTTTCAATAAACAAGAAAAATCTGATTTTTCAGAAGTTCAGAGTACTTCAGTTGAAACACTGATCTCTTCGAGTTTTATTTGTTTTTAATACTTTGATTTCACATTTTCAAATACATTTCTGTCTGGAGGAAAAGCAAATATTTTTGATTTTCTGGCATGGAAGTTCTCATATCTGTTTATTAGCTACAAAGGAATTCACAAATTCATTTAAAGTGATCACAGAAATATTAAGCTTGTGTTGATGCTCCGCCTTTTGCCTGTAATTTTAAGTCCATCTTAGAAACATTGTGCAATGTTCAGATAAATCAATGGCTCCAGCTCCGATATGACATTTGTCTTGAAGCTTTTCCTCTACACTTTTAATATTTTTTTTCTGGTTTATTTTGTTTGCATTCCATGAACCATATGCCAAGAAAGTTCTAAAAGTAATAGTTAACTGATAATATTCAGTGGCTAGTTGTGTTTTTGATATGTGTACACATGCATCTTTGTCTTAAGTAGAATTGCACTTAATTATGCCTCATGTTTTTTGTAAACTTCATAGCATACTCCAGCTATGTTAGCAGATTATAATGGGACTATAACTTTGATGCTCTGTAGTTTATTTTTCCACACTGCAGAAGAAGAATTTTTGAATTCTCAGACTTGAGCTGCTATCTTTCCCCAAATAACAGCCATTTAGAAAAGACATGCATTTCCGTGCAATGTCTTCAGGCAGCAAATACTGCAGAATATTACTATAGGTTTGGCACTTAGATATGCCAGCAGATAAAAGTCCTTGCTTAGTGTTCATAGCAAAAATAACCATTGGTTAACAAACTTTCTCTTTCATTTAACATCTGGAAAAGTTGTTTTGATGGGAATCGGACACTTGAGTACTTCTTGGAAGCTTTGATACTCTTAGGTGACGAAAGAATCAGCACGCCATTGCTTTCTCTTTCTTGTTTTTAAAGATCTTTACAGTAATAAACGGTAGTATCAGTAATGAATTACAACATCCTGCAACTCTTGTGCAGCCAGAGCTCCTACTGGTTCCAGAACACAGCTACAAATACAGGCTTCCAGACTACTGATTGAACCAAACCTAAATTTATATAATGTAGTTATCAGAAATCTCTGTGGCAAAATGATTTTTAGGCCCTTTCAGTTGTACCCTCTGGCATCGGACTTTTAGTTTCAGAGCATCCTTCACAGGCAGTTCCTCTCCTGCACCCCGTTAGCAGACAGCTCCTCAAAGATGTTGTGGCCCCTGTCCTGTGCTGCACACAACTCTGGTCTTGCTTAAAACAATGCCTTGTCTTTATTACTGTTTACTTTTTTACTCTTATCTCTCATGTAGGGCAACATCAGCTAGACAAATTGTAGGTGTATGTAACAGCATCTCTTTAACCATTTGCTAGGAAAATTAAATTTCCCTAAGTGTTGGATACTTAACAGACCCAATTAAATGAGTAAATGAGGCTTGAGTCAGCTTGCTAAATGGAATGCAATGACTTGAAGAAGGCCATAAAATTGGTAAACTAGTGGTGTTTTTTGCTGCTCTTCTGTCATAACAGCAAAAACAGCCTGCAGATATCATTCCAAAAAGGACCAGAAGGATAGCTTATTCTTGTAATGGTAAGAGGAATTACAGTGAAGTGCTTTTTTACCTGTGTTGCACAGGACAGGGGAGATTGAAAAGCAGCTGAAGAGAAGCTAGGGAAGCCAGCTGCATTTGCAGACACAAACTACTATACAAAGTTGATACAATTCTCTACTTCTGTGACATGAGAATACCCTGTCACTGCTCCCAGGATAAGCTGATAACCAGAGCAGGAAGCAGAGCTAAAGGGAATGTCTACCATATCTGTGTTTGCAAGCTTCATTTTGGGACAAATATAGTGAGGTTACTTTCGGTCTTTCTGCTCTGCATGCCTATTTCTATAAGTAGTGTCATTATGAAACAAGAAAGTTCTGGTGAAGTCAGCAAATATTACACTCACAAACAGATTTGTGATGACTGAAGCATTTTGCTTGAGAAGTCTTCTGAATGTGGCTTTCAAACTACTACTAAAACACTATCAAAAGCACCAAAGCCTTGGGGGAGGTGTTCTGCAGAGGGTGCACCAAGCAGCATTAGAAATTTTTGTTGATTATATCAATCACTAGCAATTTTATGTTGATGATAAAACAGATACAGATAATATCCACCATTTAAAATAACTGACAGGTAAAAAGGACAAAAGTAAATTAGGTTTATTCTTCTATGGTTTGTACAAACCAATGCCGTGTTCTCATAACAGTGAGAGTTCCCACTCTTGGTTCAATCTTCTTTAATCTTTAATTCTCAGGTCTCTGTCTCAGGTGGGCACAGATTTCCTAGCAAATTCTGAAAAAGTAAACTCAGCTGACAGCAATACTATAGCTACATTATGAAGGTTTTTGTAGAGTAATGCACCTGCTTCTTAGCAAGTAAGTTCAGCTGGCTGTACTGCCTGCCTGGGCTACTTTTTACTGATGCTAATTCTCTTTACTCCATCTGGCACTGTTAAACACCATCACGGATCTGTGGTACCTATGTCAGGACTGGGCTGAACGTAACAACTAAAAAGTGCAATAACCCTTTAAGCCCTTGCAGGTAACTGAGGATCTGCGAACTCCTAACTCTACAACGTGCTGTTATTCACCAGGTCCTACAAAAAAAAAAATTAACAAAAAAAAAAACAACCAACCAAACAAACAAACAAAAGTGAACAAAATAATTACTTGGAATAGCTTTAAAGTAATCAGAATAGCTGATTTTTGCCAGAGAGGCTTCCAAAGCATCGTGGTCTAAAATAATTGTTTGACTTAGCATTGCCTCTCCATTCAATTAAATGTTTATTCTCCTCAGTATTATTCTAAGAGTGGAGTGCAAAATAGTTCAGTGTGGAATCTACTATCATTTTTCTAAGCACTTCCAAGGAGATAAGGAAGACTCAAACACTGCTTATCTACTTAAAATGTACCAGATTCTATTTTATTTCCAGTATTTTTCCTCACTCTTTCTTCATTTTGCATAACAATGTAAATGTTAAAGCGTGTGGGGATATTCCAGGAACTAGATTGATAGTGGGAATATGATCATCAAAATGGCCAGCGAATGTGGAAGAGGTAAGTACCAATTTGTTTCTTTAATCTATGGCTCCTAGCCCATTGCTTTCTAGAAGATGTACCAGTTTGGTTTTTTGTTTTAATTTATCATCAACTGTAGAGATGAAGGGAGATTTTAAAACTATTTACAGCACAAGATAGCAGGAAAAATAAAAGAAAAGTTACCTACTAAAATCTGTTGAACATTTTGTTTGCTAAGTTCACAAGATGGTGGGTTGAAATTAGATGAAGCCTGAGGAAGACATAAAAGTTCCCCGAGACCCATATAGGTTCCTACCTGTTAAATAAATGAGTAGGTGTGTTATATTTTGCAAAGAATTACTTGAGTTTTAACAAGAGTATTTCTTGAAAATTGCCTGTATTTTTTGCTAGGTGTGGAAATTTCTATTGATTCCCCAGCTATCTGATTTTAGAACATTCTCAATTTCTTTGTTTGTTTATGGATGAGGTGTAATTGGTCCTCCTCTACTCCTGGTGGCTTTTATTCATCTGAGTTCTCAAGACTTTCTGTTTTAGTATCTGCATTTCTTGAGGGAGGTACCAGATCTGATTCTCCTTTCTAGTTAGCAAGGAAAATGGAATCAGAAGGCTGAAGTCATAGAAAAGGGTAAAAATAGCTTTTTGGTTTTTTGAATCAAATTATTTCTCATTTGTTCAGTGGAGTGGTTGCAATTATTGTTCTAGAGTTCTGGAAATGAACAGAAGCATCTGGATTGCCTGTGGCTGCAAGGTTACACCCTGAGAGAAAGCAAGCTGCAGCAAACAGTAGGAAATGCAGCTAGAAGTGCTTTATTACTTTCAGTTCAACACATGCCCTATTTCACACTACAACAAGCAGCCATTAGTGGCTATCACAAAGTCATCTGAAAGGGCCCACAGTTTTGCCCTCCTGTCTCTCCTGAGTGTATGGACAAGAAACAGCAACCAGAGATAGTAAACTAATTTTTCTTACGACTTCTCAACCTCTTGCCATCTGTTCTTCTGTAAGAATTGCACAGCACACGATAGGTAAATACAATCCTGGAAAACAGCAAACTCAAGCCTGGGCTCTTCCTTATCTCGTCAGCGAGATTTTTCACCACTAATTTGCAGCTGGTCAGATATCAGCTGAAAAAGAATCAGTTGATGTTTCGGTTCAAAGGATTCCTAAATTACGAATGCAGTGCAGTGAAATCAACGTAGAGGTGGCACAAGGACTCAGATTTGACATGGCCAATGATTGCTTGCTTGCATGACAGAGATGAAACAAGTCTTGTGAAGGATGCGTCTCACACTTTGGCCAGGTTAATCACAATGATATTACCTAAGTGTCTGTAGCCTACCATAAAAGGCTGTAACTTGACTGGGAGACATGCACCCCTAAGTGCTGAGACCAACCTGTATCTGACCAAGACAGAAGCAATGGCAATTAAGGAATTAAGGCTTAGGAATGTCACCAACAGAGTCAACATAAATATGCCAGGCCATGATAGAAAAGTTTTCTGTGAGCTTTTGAGGCTCAAAACCCTCCACAGGGCAGACATTATCTCCAGGATGGATTGCTTTACTGACCTGCTAGCTCAGCTTCTCAAACCTGAACTGTTTTCCAGAGGAAAAGAGAAAGCTGGCAGCAACTCTTTGCTTAAAGTTCAAGGGCATTCTCCTGTTGGTCATCTATGCCTCTCTGCTTGTTGCCTTCCAAATCAATTTTGTGTTGGGCTTGTCTGTGAATGCTTTCCCTACCCTGAACTTCTACCCACATTAGCAGTCCTACCACGTTCAAAATATGACCCTCTGCCACCGTTCATTGTTCTATGCACAATCCCAGAAGCTGCGTACAACAGCCATTCATCTTTATCACTGTTGAGAATTTCTAAGAATATAGTCATTTTTCATCTTCTATAACAATTTCTCCTTGTTTACTTTCCTCCTGCATGTGTGAGAGTCCTGCACGAGGAGTCTTGGTAATGCAGATGTACCTTGTGTACAACAGTGGCCAACCTTGGATCTGTGCAGCTGCTGTTGCTGCCCAGGGGGAAGGTGTGAGTGGTGTGTTGGAGCTGTGCACTTGGATGAAAGCATAGCAGGATGGTCACAAGATCACAGAATGGCTGAGATTGATTAATCATTTTAGTAGTCCTTTGCTGAAATCAATTCGGGAGCTCCATGCCACTCTTGTACTGGAGACATCAGCACTGGACACCTCACTCTGGGTGAGGCCTCACCAGGGCTGAGCAGAGAGGGACAATTACCTTCTTTAGCCTGCTGGCAGTACTTTACCTAGTGCACTTGCCTTTACTGAATTTCAAGAGGTTCCTCTCTGCCCATCTCTCCCACCTGTTGAGATCCTTTTGAATGGCAGCACAGAGCTCGGGTATCAGCCTCTCGTCCCACTTTTGTATCATCAGCAAACTTGCTGAGGAAGCACTCTGCCCCTTCATCCAAGTAACTGATGAGTAAGTTAAACAATGCTGGACCCAGTGTTGACACCCAGGGGACGCAGATCTCCAGTCAGACACTGTGCCGCTGACAGCAATCCTCTGAGGCCTGCCATTCACCCGGATCTCACTGTCCACTTGCCCAGCCCAATATTCCTGAGCTAGCCTGTGAGCACATCAAGGGAGACAGCATCAAAAGCCTTGATGATTCTTCTCAGAAGGTTGTTTCTCGAGCTAGTAGACGAATCCATAAAGAAAAGATCAAGCACAGGTCTCTGTGCACAAACACCCCTGTAGTGCAGCTTCGGATGAGCACAGAAATGCATACAAAACAATCTTGGAAAACAGATGAGATACGCAGGGCACATACTTGCTAAGCAATATAATTTCCAGGTAAATTTGACAGTTCTATTAAAAAGACAGTAATGTACCTGAGTTCAGTCTGGCTCAACTCAGTTCTGCCAGATGATCTGGCTGGGTGCAGCATTAACGGTCACAGACATGCCTTCTGCAGATCTGTAAGGATCCTTACAGAATAAATTGTTGCCCGTGATCCTCACAAAACCTCTTGAAGGACTGTCATCATTGCTTTTGCACTGTTCAGTCCCTGAGCACTCCACAACCTGTGCATGAGCTGCTGGGTGCTGAGTCCGGCTGGTTTTGATACTTGCAATAAGACCTGATATCAGTCACAGTGGATTGTCTGGGCTCAATCTGCAACAAAGAACAGATGAAGGAAAATACTCCCGGAAGTATTGCCAAACTCTGTGAGTCTCACTCTTTTAGCAGACATCAGTAAGATTTGGAAATTTGTTCCACTTAGTGAAATACTCAAGTGTGAAATCAGTATGAAAGCTACATGTATTATTTATTCTGCCTGGGAATTGGAACAAGATCCCTAAACTAACAGCAGGATTAATCCTAACATGAGATGGCATGACTGAAAAGTAGCCAGACATGTCTGAAATGTGGAATATACAGTCTTTCCTTCAGCTAGGTCTGTGCTTTGAAACTTACATCAAAAACAAATCAGGATTTGGCTCAGTCTGTCTAGCCATATATATTGTGGAAAATGGATGTATGGATGGGGATAGTGTCCACCCTCAGCAAGTTTGCTGATGACACAAAGCTGGGGGGAGTGGCTAACATGCCAGAAGGCTGTGCTGCCATTCAGCAAGACCTGGACAGGCTGGAGAGATGGGCAGAGAGGAACCTGATGA
>WBMW01005317.1:182964-213909 GCA_013396635.1 Penelope pileata
TGCAAGGCCTTTGACATGGTCCCCCACCACATCCTTATCTCTAAATTGGAGAAGTATGGATTTGGAAGAGTGGACTATTCAGTGGATAAGGAATTGAGTGGAAGGCCGTAGACAGAGCGTTGTGGTGAATCGCTCTATGTGCGGGTGGAGGCCAGTAAGCAGTGGTGTCCCCCAGGGGTCTGTCTTGGGACCAGTTCTCTTCAATATCTTCATCAGTGACATCGATGGTAGGATTGAGTGCACCCTCAGCAAGTTTGCTGACGACACCAAGCTGAGTGGTACCGTTGATACATTAGAAGGAAGTGATGTCATCCAGAGGGACCTTGATAAACTGGAAAGGTGGGCATGTGTGAACCTAATGAGGTTCAACACAGCAAAGTGTGAGCTTTTGTGCTTGGGTTGGAGTAATCCCAGATATGTATACAGACTGGGAGAAGAAGTCCTTGAGAGTAGCCCAGCTGATAAAGACCTGGGGGTCCTGGTGGACGAAAAACTGAATATGAGCCAGCAGCATGCTCTTGCAGCTCAAAAGGCCAACGGTATCCTGGGCTCCATCAGGAGAGAGGTGGCCAGCAGGGAGAGGGAAGTGATTGTCCCACTCTACTCTGCCCTCGTGAGGCCCCATGTGGAGTACTCTGTCCAGGTCTGGGGCCCCCAATACAGGAAAGACGTGGAATTGTTGGAGAGGGTTCAGAGGGCCACAAAGATGGTGAGAGGGCTAGAGCAACTCCCCTATGAGGACAGACTGAGGGCTCTGGGCTTGCTCAGCATGGAGAAGGCTGTAGCGAGATCTCATAGAGGCCTTCCAGTACTTGAAAGGAGATTATAAACAGGAGGGGAACCAACTTTTCACAAGGGTAGACAGTGATAGGACAAGGGCAAATGGTTTTAAGCTGAAGGAGGGAAGGTTTAGATTAGACCTCAGGGGGAAGTTTGTTGCCGAGAGAGTGGTGAGGCACTGAAACAGGCTGCCCAGAGAGGTTTTGGATGGCCTGATCCTGGAGGTGTTCAAGACCAGGTTGGATGGGGTCCTGGGTAACCTGATCTAGTACCAGATCTGGAGTTTGGTGGCCCTGCCTGTGGCAGGGGGGTTGGAACCTGATGATTGTTGGGGTGCCTTCCAACCCGGGCCATTCTATGATTCTATGATACTATGATCTTGTCCTTCACCTTTTGTAATGTGCATCAAAATCTGAAAGGTCCACCTAATAAGTTTTTCCAAAGAATAGACACAGAAAAGAGGATGCTCATTTGTCTTCAGTGTGATCAGCAAGGAATTGTTCCACAAATTATGTTAACATTTCCATTAAATAGAAATTATTTTGTTGGACAGAACATGAAATGTCGTAAGGGTTAGAGAAAGAAGTCTAATCAGGCACAGTGTCATCTCAAGATTTTCCTAACTTTCTTAAGGTATCAGGAAAAAAATTCACTTAATATGATACTGTAACCAGCCGTTTTCTTTATACACTCATATTCCTAGGAAGATAAATCCACAACCTGAAAGGCTTAATTAATACTTTTAAAACCTAAAAGTTAATTAAAAGTTAATTAATTAAAACTTTTCTGCATGCAGGAGACAAAAACTTGCGTTATGGAATTTAACCTGCCATGAGCACCATAGTTCATTTCTCCAAACTTACACACACAATTACGCTTAGTATTTTGAATCACTAGTGGCAGCTGTAATGGACTCCTGTCTCTTTGATCTTGCTGATCTAGTGGAGTATTTATGTCCATTTCCAATATTGCAATAACCATTTTTTAAAAACTCTGAAAGTCAAAGACAAAAAAGCAAAACTGTGGGAAAAATATCTAGCTTTTGTTCTACTTGTTTTTTTTTTTTTTATTTCCTTGGTCGAGATTGATTCAGAAATTTTCATTTTGGACATCCAAAACAGCTCAGGCTGCCTGGAAATGCTTTGGACACTGAGTTTCTATCAAGAACCTGCTAAAGGCAGTGACTGCTATCAAGCCACAGGGAGTTCCTGAGCTCCCAGGAAATGAAGGTGAGGCAGGGAGGGGCTAGGATGGAGCATGGCAGCTCCCTGTGGAGGCTGGTCCTTCCCTGCAGGAGCCGCTGTTATCTTTTTTCCTCCTCCCCCCAATTTTTGCCTTTCCTTTCCCGAATAGTCACGGAAGCAGCAAACCCAAAGCTATTTCCCCTAGCCCTGGGTTTTTCCCTGTTCCAGACTCTCTGACCTCAATTTCACCTGCCTCTGTCTCAGGTTTCTCCATTCCCCGTGACCTTTCCCAGCCCCATTGCAGGATTTGGATCAATCCTGCTTGTGTTGCTCATTGTGCAGGCAATCACACGTCTCTGAGATGTCAGTGTGATTCAAAATCCTATGGAAGGGAACGAGTGCTCTTTGCTTACTTGGATTCATCATGGCAGATCAGATCACCTCAAACAGTAAATAGCAAATGAGACTATCAGAATGGTTTTTGCTATAGCCTCAGTGTCTTTGTCTGTGCCTTCTCCAAATAAAAATTAATGATTCTGAGGCAGGATTAGTTACGATAAGATTTCCCTGAATAAATTACTTTAAACATTTTCTTTTAAAAAGAAATACACTGAGTGTAATTCTGACATTCAAGAGCTTGCTGAAGAAGTAGGGAAAAGGTTTAAACTTTTCTAAATGTATGTTCATTGCATGCTGTCTCTGCCTCCTCTTCTGCAGCTCTTATGAAAATTTCAGTCAGTCAGTCCTTCTGTAATTTTTTTCTCTTCTTGAGAATTTATATTAATAAAATAAAAACTCAGACCAATTTATTACTTTTTTATCAAATGCTGAGAGTTTTTTTTCCCCATTCAGGCAATTACGTATGGTTTTTGTGTTTCAAATTAATAGATTTTTGATTCATTAATCACTCTCCCAATATAATCTCCAAATTCAATCCTTTGCCCATGGATTTTTTATTTTTGTCCCTGACTTTTACAGCAAACTGATAAAATCTGTTTTGTAAATTACCACACTGAAAAGCAGTATCATATGTGATGGTGCAATACACAGAAAGATATTGAAGTAATCATTTCAACTTTATTTACACTCTAAGGTCACATTGTCCAAGCTGATGAAACTACCTTAGAATATCAGAGTTTGCTATGTGGGGAAAAAAAATGATTACAAAGTCAGTCTGGAGTCTATTGGAAGTTAACATGGGTTGGTATTGGATGTTTTTTGTTTGTTTGTTTTGTTTTTTGCTGGTTTGTTTGCTTGTTTTTTAAATTTAATTTAAGGAACAAAAATGAAATCATCTACTTCCAGCTGTTTGCATCCTTTATTTTTCTGTCTTCTTTCTCTTCCTCCCATTTTCATTGTGCTCTGGGTAAAGGTTTCAGGTTTATTTGCCAAAGTATTAAGTATAATGAATTACTATTCACTAAAGCTCTAAGAAGACCATCTGGATAACAACAGTAAATGTGATTCAGTCAGTCCCAGCAGCTGGTCCACATATGCAAACCTATTGTATCCCTGTATTTATTTTTTACACCATCTTTTTACTTTCAAAATATGTTACTGTTCCCTTAAATTACTTACTAATTTTTAACTCTCAGAAATATCTCAGCTTGGTTTTCTTTAGTTATTTTCAAAGACTCCATTTTTTTTCTCAGTGCTTACTTGGAACATGTTATAACTCTAATGGGATTTCAGGACTTCAAAAACCACACTAAGTTCTTTTCGTTTATTTGCATGCACTGTTAAAGTGGGTGGACTCTGATATGAAATTAATTTTCCCTGATAGGAAATGAATTGCACATCATGTGCAACTTACACTCACATGTTTCATGTGGTCCCATTTGCTGTGAGTGATTCTGGAATTTTCTGCTGACCAAGAGACACTTTTGTCTTTGACAATAAAAAAGCAGAAGTGCAACACACCACACAACCACAACACCCTCACCTCTGGAAGAAAGAAAGAAAGAGAAAAAGGAAGAGAAAAGACAGAGAAGGAGGAAAGGAAAAAAATTGTCAGCTTCAGATCCATGGGTTGTTTTCTCATCCAGCCTTAATTGAATTTGTGGAAATTCATCTTCCAGACTGCTTTAGCATTATTAGCACTCTTTAAGTTTAGGATGCCAAGGTACCCAGAAGAAGTTGTGGAGAAGCCTGCATTCAGGTGGCTGGAGAATGCCACAACAGTGTAATTCTGCCCCGTGTCTGAGGCTGGCCTTCTCATAATGTTCTGTTTTAGAACCCCATGGAAGTTTGCAGACTGGAGGTTGCTTAGTAATATCACATGATCCCTGTATTTCAATGTATTTTTGAAGCTGCTTTCTACATCTTCAAAAGGTTGCGGCACTGCAGAATGCTTTGGAGGACTAGAAAAAAGGTAATTGCATGCCCACTTTCAGGAAGTAGGAGAGTCTGGAGAATTACATGCTGGCCAGCCTGATCTCAGCAAATTCCCACGGAAAGCATGTTCTGTCACATGAAAGATAAAAGGACAATTGGGAACAGACAGATTAGATTCACCAAGAGTAAATCCTACCTGAGAGAGCTGGCTGCAATCTATGATGAAATGACTAGTTGTGTGTGCAAGGGAAGAGTACTGGGTGTTGTGTATACCTCGATTTTTAGCAAGGCCTAAGACACGGTTTCCTGTAGTCTTCTCGTCACGTTGGTGGGATGTGAACAATAGTATGAGAAGAAAACTAACCAGACCAGTGTGAGAAGAGTTACAGTGTCCTACTAGCGTGTGGCTACTAGTGGTGTTTTTCAGAGGCTGGTGCTAAAAGCCTCTTCATTAGTAACCTAGGCAATGGAATGAACTGCACTCATGGCACACTTGCAGATTATAGCAAACAGACAGGAGGAGGTGTTATGGGGGACAGCAGGACTGCTATGCACAGGTATTTTGGCAGGATGTGAAACTGAGAGGATGGGAGCCTCTTGAAGATCACTAAAAGCAGATTCCAAGTCCTAAATCTGAGCTGGAATAAGCCCATGCAGTAGTATAGGGTGGGTATAAGTTAATTAGCTTTGTGAAAATGATCTAAGCTGTCCTTGTGGACAAGCTGAACCTGATTCAGGGTGTATCCTGGCAGATCTTGAAGGTCATCTGCATTCTGGTCTATGTAGGGGGTTTGGAACCTGATGATTCTTGGGGACCCTTCCAACCTAGGACATTCTATAATTCTATGATTCTATGATTCTAGGCAAAAAAGGAGAAAGGAACTGATTTTTTTCTTGTTTCATACCTCAAGCACGGTCTTGTTTTGTGCTCCTCTCTACCAGAAGATCATTAAGATACTGGCGCAAATTCAGTGGAGAGTCACTGTGATGCTTAGAGGTTTGGGACACATAGCCTGAGGATTAGCTAAGAGAACCCGGTTTGTTCTGTCTTAATAAGAGAATGCTAAGGGGAGATTGTACTTTATTTTATTCCACGCCGGATGTTAGAAAAGATAAATTTAGACTCTTCTTGGAGGTACACGGGCAAAGTGACAGAACAAGAGGAAGAGACAAGTTGTATCAAGGGAAATTCCATCTGAATACTTAATATTGGAATATTGTCACAAAGCAGGTAGTCAGATACTACACTAGGTTGGTCAGAGGGGTTATGGAGTTTTCTTGCTTGGAGACAAAGAAAACTGACCTGGGCAAGGCACTGAGAAACATGCTTTAACCTCTAGAACAGATGGGAGCAACTGATTTCCAGAGATCCTGCCAACCCAAGTTATCCTATGACTCTGCAATCCAGAACCAAGAATGACCTCTGGCAAGGGCTTTTCAGAATAACTTTCAAATACCCATTTAGTAAACATATGTCAACAGGACCTCAGTTTCACAGCAAGTGTTTTCTACGAAGCAATTAAGTGTATTTGTGTTGTTATATTTCTGCTACTTCATACACTTTGTGTAGTAGCTCTGTCCTATGCCTCACTTTCTCTTGTCAGAATTACTTTCTTCTCCATCTGCTTCATGACAGATGAATTGAAGATGGCTCAGAACATGTGAATGGCTTATAAATCTGCTTATATAAATTCATGACACGTTAAATAGAGTTACTTTACTTTGTCATTAATGAGCTAAGCATGTGGAAGTCGATGGTGATATCGATGAGTAAGAAGTAAGAGCATTCTTTTGAGTATTGTTTTGATTTTTAATGTCTAAATGGTTATGTGAGCAATTATAAATATTCAAAGAGCAATGTGTTAGTCTATGTAAATGATTTCACACTTTACAGTTCTTTGAAAATCAATGGATGGCTCTTCAGCTACAGGTTATATACTTCCAGAGATGCACAGCAGATACTCCTCACTTCGCTCAGTTTTCAGTGATGTTGTCATATTGATTTTAAGTTCCTTCCTTCTAGTGTGCTTTGCAAAGATAAGCAGTTCACAAGACACGTGACTAGTAGCTACAGAATATAAAATTATGCCTCTCTACTAGAAAATACTGTTTTAAAAACTGGTAACATTTTGACACAGTTCATGACTTTTTCTACATAAACCTTAAAGCTGTTTAACTCAGAGGTGAGGAACTGTGATCACCAGAAGAAAATGGCAATGAGTTTGTAGAGCAGCTCGGGCAAACATTTGCGACCTGAGCATTAGCTAATTATATTGTTATTTTTAAGGAAAACGAATCCATAGATCAATAGATGATGTTTGTGGAATGAGCTATTGGTGGCTCATCAGAGAGCTTTGAAGGACCTTTTTATTCCCTTGGGTTATATACACACTTGAGGCTGCCTGAATCTAACTATTTTTAGAAAAAGAAACAAAAATATATTCAGTTCCTGAAACAGGTTACTACTCCCAGTAGAAAAAGGGAAGTCACTGGCATGGAAATTCATATATATATATATGTATACACATATAATCCTCTATTCTCTATGTACATTTGGAAATGCACAGCTATTGTATAATATAATAAAGTATTATTATTAAAAGGTCTGTATATTTTATATTTTCTGGTCTGTGGAGACAAGTTTTACGTAAACATCTATAAAAAATTATGTTTCTTTTTTTTCAATAGATTTCTGACTTTTTCTTTCTGGCTTGACTGTTCTTTATTATCTGTTCACATCGTAGATACATTTTTTCATGACATTTTAGCAATAAAACATCTGTGTACTAAGCCACTATCATAGAATCTTGGTATTTATCCTTAAAAACTGACTGTTTCTTGGGAAATTTAATATTAACTTCAACTGCAGTTTCTTACTTCAGGGAAAATATTTTTTTTTGTTAATCAAGGCCTCTTGATTAACTTGGTTCTGTTTGCTCCTTATGGATTAAAGCCAACCTCAGTTTGGAGTGGTGTAAATAACTGCATGGGCATGTGAAGGCTCCCTCTGAGAGGAGCTTTCACTCAACTTCTTTAACAAATGCTGAATGACTACCCTCCAGGGTCAGTCACATTTTTAAAACGCTATGTGTGAGTGTGTAACCTTCACAGCTCAGTCTTCAGAGAGTTTTTCTGCATGGAATTGCAGAAGCGGGTCACCCCAAAGACAATGTCAAGACTGTGGCACACAGTAGGCAGAGTTGTATGAAATGGTGCATAAAATACCACAAGCCTAATGCTTTGTTTGTTCCTTCCCATACTTATCTTTGCCTATGAACTGACATTAGTAATAAGAGGTTAATGGGATTCAGGGAAAATGCTTTCCAAGCTAACTGTAATTACAGAAGCAACTCCATTTTGGACATCCTTGGGACTAATTTACAATAAAGGCAGTAATGGAATCAGGTCAATGGGAGAGTAGGTGCTGTAATGGGGAAAACCTCTTGCTCTGGCAAGAAAACTCAGTTTGCAGTGACTTCTTCAGCAAAGCTGAAGTTGGAATAATGCAGGGAATAGTATATAAGTGTTCTCCTGTCTTGCACTGGGTAAAATATCGAACAGTAGTATTAGCCTACTTCTCATAACAGCAGACCCTCTAAGGGAATAAAAAGTCCTAATGCTAGAAGCTTAAGAAGAAATCTGTACCATGAAGGAGGAGAAACTTTACTTTATTTCACTCCTGACAGTGAGGTCAAATGTGGCCATAGTAGGGTAAAATAGCAGATGAGTCTATTTTGTGAGTCCTTTAATTCTTCAAAGAGTGAAGGATTCGTTAAGGATATGATTTGGGTATTACTTACCTTCAAGACTGATGTACAGACTTTGAGGCTTACAGGAATAATGTTGAAATCAGAAAATGTCAGGAGTGGGGTGTAAGGACATTAATTTAAGAATTCTGTAAATCAACAATCTTTTCTGGATAAACAGAGGAGGAGAAATCTGCCATATCAACCTTTCTTTCATAGTGAGAGTTGCAAGTCACGTAGTGTATTTTGCTATGTTCGGTTTTGAACTTGTAGTTTATGTTTCACTGTTTCTTGCATGCTAATATACCCTTCCTAGTTAAAATGTTACCTGTGACTTCTTACAAGACCTAACAAAATAAGACTCTTAATTAAAGTTGCGGGTGAAGTCTGTATATGACAAGTGCAGAAGAATGTTTTGGAAAGAATTATGCTTCCAGAACTCCATGAAGCAGTAGGAATTTGAGAATAAAAGGTCTTGTAAAGATCAGAGCTGCTCACTGGCCTACTTTGTGTCAGGGCTTCACAGTAACAAGCACTAAAATTCCTTACCATGAGAAGTGTCCGTACAACATGATGTGCTTCCCTCCCTAAATGTTGATGTTCCAAATTTTAGTCCTCAGATATTTTTCTGTTGAGAAGTTTTAATATGAAGGAGGAGAAAGAATCATTTAATGCAGCAGCACTGGTAATGTAGCATAGAGAGATGGGTATATTAAACTACTATGCGATGCTACTTGAATGAGTGATCAAGAGAAGTTTACACAGTTTGGATTCTTTGAACTTTGTGCCTTATTTTTATTTAAGAGATCATCTACTGGATGTCTTGTCTAAGACAACATAGAGGAAAGAGGCCTCAACTGTCATTATAACAGTAAATTAAGTACAAGTACTAGCCTTGTGTAGTACTGAGACGTTCCAAAAGCCGCAGCTTACATTATGAGACGTGAATAGCTCTGTCAGTGACTATCAGCACAGAAAGACAGAAAGACTAATGAATGCTAGACTACCTCTAGATTTTAAGCACTGATATTTCCATGAAGCCTGTTATTCAGGATGTAACTGATCAAGTGTTTGATCTGCAAAAGGGGTTTGGGGGTGTTTGAAAATGGGTGCCTGACAATGACCAGTGGAAACATTTGTGTGGTGAAGCATCCAGTCAACTAACATCCATCAACATCTTATGTCTCAGGAAATATTTAAGGTTGATTTTTAGACTGAGTTAATTCCATAGAATGGGTTGGTTGAAAGCTTTTGTTCTTGATTTTGCCTTGCTGGGGAAGTTGTGAATATGGTGAGTGCTAATTTTTTCCTTTTTTGACATAAAAGCTTTATGTTCTTAGGAACATTAAACATATTGTTTGTCAGTAGAAATATAAAGACTTAATACTCAGATTTATAATTTTCACGTTTAGAAGGGCAAACATAACTAAGGAACAAGTGCTTAGGTGATATTTCTTTATTTAAGAGTCACCAGTGTGTAATCTTCTTGGCAATATTTGTACAGCACTTAGAATTTAGAGTCTGTGAGTATGCATGTATTGCATATATACATGCATGCATACATAGAAATATCTAATACATAGGTAAAAGGACAGTATGGAATGCAAAACTTTTTTTCAGAACTGTATAGAAAAATAGAGCAAGGTTCATAGCATAGCTGCAGAACATACTGTTCTAAGAAAGGACTCTAACAATGAGATTTGTGTAAGCTCCGTATGTGTGTTATTCTTTAAAAGTATTTTTAAAATAGTCCATTCTTTTGTCTATTTTAAATGGCTATGAGAGGTGCAATGTATGCTGAACCAGGCTGGACAGGTTGAGGTGGGAAGGTATTTTTCTCTGGAAGAAAGGATCTAAGACACCACCTAATACAGAACCTGCTGTGAATTGTCCCATGAAAACATGCTAGAAATAACTGAAAGCTGAGGGTTTTTTTCAATACTTCAAACATGTTAGACCAAAGTACATCTATGGGTATGCACTGCTTGACCTCTTTCAGCTCTTAGCAGTGTCAGAGAAGGCTAATTATTTGTAAGCCATCTGACAGCAGAGTTAGAGGACTTTCATATGGAGGCAGGATGGTTTCCTTATCAGTTATGTTGAGCAGTGAGAAGCTGTTCTATTATTTGCCTGTTTCTGGAGTGTGTTGTAATAGAACCATAACAAAAACTATTTTGTTTTACTTGCATGTTGTAGGGAAGCTAAAGACTAGAAATAATTCACTTCATTTGCAAAAGATACGAAGTATTATAATGCAGCGATTTGGTTTTATAGACTTAAGGTACGACTGAAACAGGCTACTGAAGGAAAGGAAATAATTTTGATTTTGTACAACTAGCCTTGGATGACAGTTACAGACAAATGTATTAAAATTATTATTTACTCAAAGCCAGTGAAAACTACATCTGAATTCTACGTCTGGAGGAACAAAACCCACAGTATTTCCTTTTTTATGATCTTGATTTGAGAAAAAGCATTAGTTCACAATAAACAGCCTCAGTGATGAAGAGTGACCAGATTTTTGTGTGAAATCTGCTTCTCCATTCAGTTTTGTTCTAATTATGGAATAACTCTGTTCTGCAGTGACAAGCTGCCTTTAGTACTGAGATAGAGAAACACAGTTAGGAATTGGGGTGTCTTTGGTAAGGAAATAAAGTTTGGTCTGAGCAACAGTTCTGTACAAAGCAGAAAAGTGAATCAGCACTTCCTCTCAAGAGAAATGAAGTCTCTGAAGGTAATTCACTAATAAATGAGATAAGGGAACTGGAGGCAAATACTGATTAAATTAAAGGTTTGAAATCAGAAATTAACAGTAAGACAAGCTGTCCAGAGAGAAAAGTGCTACCAGTTAGGGTGTGTTGTGCAGGGGATCATTCACTCTGCTTGGGAAGGAACCGGCAGAGGGTGACCCGATGGTAGGATCTGAATCCTGGAAGGAACTGCTTTATTATGCAGGGAAATCTCTGGAGAAGAAAGAAGGCACTATCTAATTTAACAGAAGTGGCCTATATTTACCATTTAACCCCAAAGTAGCACACGAGAATAGCTAACTTAGATTGATAGGAGTATAAAATGCAGTATTTTCTAAAAACTTTCAAGGACAGTGAAAAGATCTGTGTCTTGAAGTCATTGGGTGAAACAAATTCTGGAGACTCCCTTTAGAGCTTCTGAAAACAAAACGTACACTTGACATTCAGAATACCAGCAGACTCAAATCCTTCAACAGAATGAACTGAAAATCTTCATGTTTCATATAAACTTCTGAAGTTGTTTCAGCAGATCAGAACCTGATACTTCAGGTATGCTAATAAATAATTTTTCTACTTGCTTCCAATCAGATCTTCACATTAGGTGACTGACAACTGCTTTATTATTGTGTTTCAGAAGAGGAAGATTATAGTTGTAGACCCACTGTATTATGAGTTTGATATCTTTGAAGCATTGCAGAAAGTCTAACTTTCAGTGACAAGGCAGAAGAAAGTGAACTTCACAAAAGCACCCATCTATCTTTTAGATAGTACAAAGTCTGTTCAGCTGAGTCCTGAAAACAGAAGAGAAAGCCCAAGGACTCCAAAATGGGTAAATCTCCATATGTCTAGTAAGTGCAAAATGAGAGACTATTTTGAGACATTTTCATTAAACTAATTGGATATGCAGAACCATTAGAATGATATGTTTCCATTTTTCGTGTTATATTGATGCAGTAATAAATCAGAGGATTGTTGTTCTCCTCCATCCCATCTTGATTTGCATTGTTTTTGCTAATTTATACCACTCCGTATTATAGAATGATACTATTCATTTGAGGTAAACAGAAATGTTCTGTCACTTACTATGAATACTACTGGAAATACTGCAGAGATGTGTTGTAATTTCATGATTTATGATGTACTCGGTAGATCAGATGCCTTGGTACCACCATTTTTTTTATGTCTTTATGATTATTTACAATAATCGGAGATCATGTGTTTACCGTAAGAGTCTTATAAAACCACTCCTTCTTTAATAGCTACCATAGCGATACTTTCTCATTCTGGATATCTGGGATTTTATAGCATTACCTCAGCTGGTAGTAACTGATTCACACAGATCTGGGAAAGTCATGCCCAGCATGATGATAGGTGTAACAGACATATAACTCTGGTCCTTTTGACCAAGCTGAAAGCTTTGCTCATAATTCAGCCGTTCACACTTCTGATTACGCTTCTTTCTTTCCTAGTGATGGAAGAAGGTGAGTGGCAATCTTCAGAATCTGTTGTCTAATATGTTCTGTTTTAAAAGAGTGTGAGGGAGAATTAAAGATAGCTAAGAAAAAAAAGAAAAAAACCCCTCATTTTGAGGCTTGCACAGAGTATGCTCTGTTGTAGTGCCTCTTCTTTTTAATGACAGTTGCTCCAAATGATGCGCTAGTGGTTCTTCCCAGACTATGAGGCATGGCTAGTAGACAGAATAGTAGAATTCAATACAACAAAAACTATGCTGGAAAATAATTATTAAGGAAGATTTTGTCATACTGGGAAATAGCACTGCTTGGGAAGGATTTCATGAGAGTCCCATTTTCATTCATGTCTTATGCTGTAAAGGAATTAGTTTCTGGAAATGAGTATTGGACTGGAATCATTTGTTTAGCTAATGAGGTACGACTGCATGATTTCATAGTATTCTTAATATTGTGGGCTCTGTTCCTAGAATATGGGCTGTGGGTAAAACAAAAATACTTCAGAACTCATTCTTGGATGTTCAGCAGATCACCAGACCAAAGACATGTTGGAATAACTCACCTCTACAAAATGAACAAGTATGTTGGCAGTACTTTTTCTTCCCTAAAACTTGTTTAAGTTCAGTATTGTCCCTCTTCAGTTCCACCCAGACAGGTAAATAAAACAGAACTAACAAAAATCTCTTCCAAATTCCTGAGGAAATGTATTCTATTAACATTGGGACCTTTCTTCACACTTTCCCAGGGTCTAGTCTCTACATGCTGGGTTTAAAAAAATGATAACGCAGAAAAGTTCTTCCACTGAAAGAACTTAGCGCACAGAAAAAAAATAACATCAGATTGTTCTTAGATCCCTGTCTTCCGAAGGTAATCAGTTCAGCTCAGGTTTCTGACTTTCTTCAGAAAAAAATATTTATTCCAAGATGGCTTTCATACAGTGTTCAGTATGTCTATCCTTACTCTCATTTGAGTTCTGAGACTAAATAAACACCAGAAGTGCTTTTGCAGTTGTCAGTTAAGAAAAATGTTGTCATAGTTTGTTGGCTTTTTTAATACTATTATTAAATTGAAGAATCTTTTTATAACACTCCTGGTTTTAATAATTTCCCTCAGGGTCATAGCACTGAAACCTGATTCATAACTGAAATACTCTCTGTCTGAAATGCACAGAAACAGAATAGATATTTTTCTACAACTGCCCACTCAGGAGTACAGCTTTACTGGCATAGGCTTTGTCTTTTATGAAGGATGGAGGGAAAGCCTCTTTCTCATGCTTTACAGAATATTGAAAGTCTCCATCTAAGTCATCAGGTTATGTCACTGATCACAGTCAGGTTATTTGACTCAGCGAGGAAAGTGGATTTAATGAATTTGAAATTTGGCTGCATACACAGAGCTTCCCAAATTAAAGATTTCTGAGAAAATGCATTATAAAAATGTCACTGCACCATGAACTGCCCAAGCTATGCAACCTGAACTCAAACAAAAAGTTCACCACAGGTTTGTTACGTATGTATACTACCTCAACTGAATTGTAAATTTCCCATGGGTATTCCTCTTTGGTATTTTGCTTCTCCGTTCCTCATTCTTCTTTACAAATGTCAGTATTTTTGAACATGCAGCACATGCATTATCTAATGAAGGTTTCAGTGGGATGCACAGCCAATTGTTAACAATCAAGCACATTCATTACTTCATATTTTAAGACACAGGACATCAGGAAGCCCTGCTGGACTGGCCAGCTTGCTGGACAGGCTCAGTTACAGAATTATTAGCAACAGAATTATAATCACATTGAGAGATGAAGAGCCTGTTGTGTGAGGCCACGTATTAGCACTGATGCCAAGGAACATTGATTTGTATTGATGTCAGGATTTTATCTCTTGCAATACAGAAAGAATACACCATTTTTTCAAGGTCACAATGAAGTTCACGATTTAGAGCTCAGCTATAACCTGGATCTTCTGAATTTCTGCTTTACCGTCTTATCTGCTGTACCATATTGCGTTTTCTGTTTTAATCTGTTAATTCAAGAATTCCCAAAACGCAAATAAAAAAGGAGGCCTTTTCTGCTTCATTCTGTGCATACAGCTCCTTACCCTTCAGTGTCTGCTCGACTGCAGTACAACACCCCTCTGGCCTTTTCTTCTCAGATGCATTTAAATGGAAACTAGTCTCTAGTGCACAAGAAAAATTCAGTTTCCCCTTCCCTCAACTGGCATTACACATGCATAACCCAGGAGAGAATGAGACTAAGAAGGTCCACAAGAAGATTTCCTAAAAGGCATTTGTATGTCATCTTAGAAGCACTCACAAAGCACTGAAATATTTTCATACTGTTTTGTCCATGACCCTTGCAAGCGCTGGATTTGAAAGTGCAGATAAATTGTAGAAGAGGATTACAGTGTTTCTGGGCGATTTGATATGAACAGACTGATGCATTTGCGTGTCTGTTGGCATATTTGACAAAATTGTGCAGAACTTATCAAGCAGACACAGTGTATGGTAAAATAACCTTATTATCTTATCCCAGAGCAATTGAATGTAGCAAATATTGCTCTATAGTTAAATTCTGAAAGTACAGTAGACAATCCTCAGCAGCACTATGTGAATTAGCAACCAGACATGACAAAAACCACAAAAGCACTTGACAGTTTGCTTATTCTGACAGTACAAGTCAGCTCAGGTGTAGCATATAGGAGTAGATGACAACATGCAATCGCAGCTGTAAAAGCCGAGTATATAGTGACAAGATGGGCCTCCAATGTACACCTTCATTTAATCACCTATCACATAATCCATGCAGTAATTTGCCCTCTAGTGAAAGAGAGAGAACACAGTATCATAAAAAGGAACTAAATTTGAACATCAAACAAGCCAGCAATGATACAAAACAAGAGCAAACATTACACAGAATATAATTACTTCAGAGTGTGATTTCCCAGATATATTTTCTCAGTTATCATACACAAGGTTTTTAGCATCACCTATCATTAATATTGCTGAATGTCTTCCATTTTAGGACCTACTTTTCATTTGCTTATACCTTTGAAAAACATGACGTTGGGTTGAAATTTATGCTGTATTTCTGCACTATTTTTTAAAATATTAGCCAAGCACTTTGATCTGTATCAAAGGTCAAGAACAAAAAGAAAAACTTTTTTGTTTCAAAGAATAAAAGAGAGGGAGAGGGTGATTATAAACTAATACAGCTTGACTACTGATTGTACTTAATGTTTGTTTATTAATGAATTGAGTTTCAGTATTTCTGCAGATAACAGTACTAGGCCTGTAGACATATCATTAGTGAGTGTCTCAAATACAGTTTGTCTTCTGTGAACTGGGGGATTCACAGAGAAACTAAAAGTCTGAAGGAAGACAAAAAACACAGCAAATCATTTTAACATCTTCCAAGTACTCTGCGTAGCTTAACCTGTCGTAACACTTCAGGTACTAGCCAGACTTGAAATATAGGTAGTATTTAATCTCAGTAGCCCTTTTAACACAGTGATGAATGAGTGAGACAACTGCTCAGGAAATGCTCCACACACTTACAGTTAAATTAATCAGACCTTGCAGGTCATTGAATCAGAAACAGTGAAAGGTAATATAATAAAGATGAGCAAATCTTGCATTCTTCCAAAGGCAATTATTTGAGATCCTCAGTCTTCTGCCCTGATTCTGATCTCAAAAAGGTTTTACTGGCTTTGTAGAAGTGTATCAGAAAGATAGGTCAGTCTCTTACAGCACTTAGATGTTTTGGCCTTTTAAATACCTAAATGTACCTTCTGTCTCAGGTTCCAAGGGGAGTCGTTGGAAAGAATTTTACTGACCTTGCTGCCAAACTACAGTGACCTTGAAATCTCCTATTCATTAGTTCTTTACTCAAAGCTGCGAATGAAATCGCTTCTTGTGCTATTCAACAGTTGCTGGGTCAAAGCAAAGTTTTTTCCCCAAATTTTGTCTCCTGTGAATATTTTTCGTTATTATTCCTCATTAAATTTATTTCTTTACCATCTTTGTCTCTATTTTCTGATTTTTAGCATTATTTTTGATGTGCTGTAATGGCCTTACCGTTCTGGAAATGGTTTTGTATAAAATGATCCAGGAATCTAGCCTCATTCAGAGAGATGTAAAACCTGATTTTTTACAAGAGTCATTTCAGTCGGTTGGGTCTTGAAGAAACAAATTCTATTAATTGATGGTATGGTTTCATTTCTCTGTGTTGTCCTGCCTTTTTCCCAGTTTTCTCTTGTCTTCTCTTCAGACAGTTAGAACCTATTTTCATTTATGTACCTATCCATTGCTTGGTATGATGGGACCTTGATTTTTAGATTCTATGCTTACTTTCCTTATTTTTATATTTGCTGAGAGGGAAGTTGCCAGTTTTGAAGGTTATAATTTAACAGGAAATTGTTAATAGCTGTGTGGTATAGTTGAAACACCTGAGGGATGGCATGCCTGAGGCTTGAGAAGTGGGCCCGGGAAAACCTCAGGAGGTGCCACAAAGCCAAGTGCAAGGTCTTGCGCCTGGGTAACAGCAAGCCCCACTACGATACAAGCTTTGGGATGAAAGGATGGAGCACAGCCTTGCCAAAAAGGACTTGGGGGTACTGCTGGATATGAGCCAGCAATGTGCCCTCACAGCCCACAATGCCAAATGTACCCTGGGCTGCATCAAAAGCACTGTGGCCATCAGGTCAAGGGAGGTGATCCTGCTGCTCTACTCTGTGCTGGTGAGATCTCACCTAGAGTGCTGTGTCCAGATGTGGAGTCCTCAGCACAGGAGAGACATGGACCTGTTGGAGCGCGTCCAGAGGAGTGCCACAAAAATAATCCAAGGGATGGAACACCTCCCCTGTGAGGACAGGCTGAGAGAGCTGAGCCTGGAGAAGGCTCTGGATAGGCCTGATAATGGACTTTTAGCATCTAGAGGGCTGTGAGAAAGAAGGGGATAGACTCTCTTTAGCAGGGTCTGTGGTGATAGAACAAGGGGAAATGGCTTTAAATTAAAAGAGAGGAGATTTAGGTTAGATATTTGGCTTTCTTTACCCAGAGGATGCTGAGGCACTGTCACAGGCTGCCCAGAGAAGCTGTGGATGTCCCATCCCTCGAGGTGTTCAAGGCCAGGCTGGATGGGGCTCTGGACAGCCTGATCTGGTGGGTAGCAACCTTGCCTGCAGCAGGGGGTTGTAACTGGATGGGCTTTAAAGTCCCCTCCAACCTAAGCCATTCTATGATTCTATCTGGATTGGATATAAGAAAGTTTTTTACAATGAAGGTGGTGAAGCACTGGAACAGGTTACCCAGAGATGTAGTGGAAGCTCCACCCCTGGAGACATTCAAGGTCAGGCTGAACCAGGCTCTGAGCAACCTGATCTAGCTGTAGAGTCCCTGTTCATTGCAGGGGAGTTGGACTAAATGACATTTAAAGGTACCTTCCAATACATACCATTCTGTGACTCTATGATTCGGTAATAAAACCTTAGGATACAGCAAGCTGAAAACCCTGTTTTTGTTTCCCTTGAAGCTGGACTGCATGTGGAACAATTGTAGGGTTGAAACTTCACATTACTATTAGAAGCGGTATTTCACTAATGCTGAAAGCAGCAGACTGGACAGTACTGTACCATTCCATTTAGAAGCAGAATTCACAAGCTGATTGTGACTGATCTAAAGATCAGGTAAGAAGATTCTTAGTATTGTGATTAGGAAAGAAGACAGGGAGGCTCTGTGTTGTGTTTGTCTTCATAGTTGTTTTATATAGATTAAAAGAATCTGTATGGAGTCTTCTGTATGGAGTAGGAAAGAAAAATGTAGTGTTGTAACTGTTTAGTATACAAAGTAAAGCCAAGGCTAGGAAGTCAGAACAGCTACGATCTTCTCAGGTCAGGCATTGTCTCATTATTTTGTAGAACAAAAAAGACCAAACTGTTCTTTTTTACTTCATGAAGTGTTACACATAGCAATGAGCTAATCCTATGTCTATGCACGGACAAAAAGCAAACTGGCCCAAGTCATCATGCTCTGGCCAGTTGCTTTTGTCTAGCCTTAGAAATCAGACTCTGTCAGTGACTGTTGTCTGAATCTTGTTGAAGATTGTCAGGGGAATCTTTAGTAATATATTACATCCTGTAACGTCTTTGGCATTGTTCTGTTAACTGAAGATTATGTACTTGTACAACAGAAAAAGATAAAAATTCCTAGTGATACAAGGAAGCTATAACACAAAAGTAAAGCAGACAGACATCTTTCATGTCATGTGGAATGAGCTGCCATCACTTTCCTGTGGGGACCTTGTAATTTACAGCACGTAACAGTGAGTCTGAACAACAGTAATGCGAAGACTTCACAATCTGTTGAACAGTCCCATGTTGTTGAACAACCTCTAAAGCAGTAGTCTGTCCATTAGCTATATCGTCACACGCAAAGCCTACAAATCTTATATCATGGGTCCAGAGGGAATTCCTCCTCCAGAATCATTCTCAGAGAATATCAGTGCACAGGGGGTCAGTGCAGGCATGGCTGAGCTGGTGCTGAGGTCTGATTCTCAGTCTCACCTCCAGTCAGTTTCACTAAGAAGGGAAAAAAAATCATCCCAGATTCTTATCTCAGAAAGAATTGTTTTCTTGCCTCAAATAGCTACTGTAATGTACTAGGTGAGCTGACTTCAGAACCGCATAGAATGTGCTGTAGTAATCTCAACTTGTAGAGCACCCAGAGAGAGTTAACTTGATTTTGTAAATGAGTTTTGAGGTAAAATAGACTGGAGATAACTAAAAAATCAATGAATAAGTAAATAATTATTGATAGGTGGAGAAATGAAATCCCTTCTCCATCTCCAGCTGCATTGTATGCCATGCAGAGACTTATCACCTGCTCATGACAGTAACATCTCTGTACCTTCAAGTACTGTAGTGAACAGCAGTTTGGCCTTTCACACTATGTTAATTTCTCTCCTTGAAGACAAATGTGCTGTGGAACAGTTCTGGTTTGGGATTTCCTTCTGGGTAACGCAATACCTATGTTAGGGAAAGAAGTTCAAAGCAAAGAAAAGTTTGTGTAGACTAAGTTCTTCCTCCTCCCTCTCCTCCAGAAGTCATGCATCTAAATAACACTTTGAACACCAAAATCTGAAACTCAGTGTCTAACTTTTCTCTGTCATTTAGCTACCTGAAATTGCTCAAGCAAGTTTCTAGGTGACATTTTGGAATATCTTTCTTTCTCATTCTCACCAAGCAGCTGCACATGGAGAGTAGTGACATACGCTCTACAGTGTCTGACAATTGACGGAATAAATAACTATCCCCTAAGAAAGGTAGATTAAGAGAGAGACTGAGATTCTGGTGGCCCATTGTGAATGTTTTCTCATCAGTCCAAACACGAGGAAAGAGAAAGAGGCAGGAGACACAAGTCCTCTAGTTTGAGATGAGAGGAAATTGCAATCTTTCTCTTCTGTTTCACAGTATTCTAAATAACAGGATATTGTTTGAGGAGCACTGACTCCTACATCTAAGTTTAGGTAAGGTTTACAACTGCAAATCTTGGCTGTGAGAGGTGCCTCCCTGCAACCATGATAATTGTTAACATTTCAGGGAGGTCAACAGAAAAGACTTTGGATGACTGTCTTCCTTGCTATCAAGAGTGCCTTTGACCCAGAAACAAGAGGAAAAGATCATCTTCAAGTGATCTTTTTAGACAGGAAATGAAATGTATGCTTTCTGAAAAGGGCAGAAGGAATTAATAATAGGAACACAACAAGGTCTTATTTACTTTCCAGTCCGTTCTCTCTTCAAGGTCTGGGAAAGCATCCTGTTCTTAAACCTTTTGCATTCATAGCTTAATGTGTCAGTGTTTTCTGGGTACTTATGGCCTACTCCTGCTTCAGTAAAAGTAAAGGTATACCAAAGTTATTGTTGGTAGGACTCAAATAAATTAGTGCTGTCAAGAGCTGAACAAGTCTTGCAAAATGCTGTAATACCTAGACTCTTGTAGAAACCAAGAAGATATAATTTTGATTTTGCAACATTTGCATTGCCACTTGCAGTTTTCTTAAAACTGTAAGCTTTAACTGTAAGTTTTGTGGACTTGGTTTTCTTTAGTTGAACAACTGTGCAAACAAACGAGAGCACAATATAGATCATGGAAGCAATTCCAGGAGACATAAGACATTATATAAAATAGTGTACCAGGATGGCTTTGTTAATTATTTTTCACCTTTAAGTACAGTGATTTGGTTTATTTACAAAGTATTATGGAGCTGAAAGGAGAACCAAGCCTTCTGTTTGCTGAAATGTTGTGTTTCTGTGAAAAAAAAGTATTCAAAAATCCTTCTTGAAAAGCGTTTCTCAGGTAGACATTAATCTTGCCCAGTTCTACTTGAAACTGATTTTTCTGTGAGACCCAGGCCTTAGCTTCTCTTTGTCAACATTAAAAGACATTTTATCTTGAAAAACAGCTACTGAAGACTCTGATGAGGCAAGTCTTGAGAAACATTTGAAATGAACATTTTAAAAATGAGTTTAGGCTTCAGAGGCTAGCTTGAGGAAGGGTCCTCCCCCCAAGAACCACTGGAGCTGATCATGTTAATTTTCCTTCTGGTGGTGCTGAGCACCTGACATAAATGGACACTTTGCAGAAACACTCATGACTACTTTATGTCATATTATAGATTACATTATATTATTTAATAAATTCATAGACATCAGCAAAATTTCAGTGATGTGAAAGTGGTGCAGCAAAGTGGAAAATTGAGGTTGAGCCTCTGAACACATTCAGGCAAACCTGTTTCTGTCCTTCCTAGCTTTGTCTCCCTCTAACCTTCTTCTTTACCTTGAAATATTGATATGAGTTTCTTCTGATAATTGTGTGTACTCAATTAAAAACTTTAGTAACTTTTTTTATTAGTGTTCCAGTTTAATGGAAATATACAAGCAATTGTTGCAGTTTGCTGTGCTGTGAAAATTCAATTTCAGTTACAGCAGATTAACCTGGCAAAAAATAAATTATAAATAAATCTATATTAACCTGGCTGCATGGAATTTTTTCATTAAGGACATTGCTGACTATGGGTGAAGTTCTGGACCATGCTGAGATACTGAAGTCCACAGTTTAATTGCTGCAACTGATCCTCCAAACAGTAAGAAAAATCATTGCTTGAATTTAGGCTCCAAATTGTGGTCTTTTTGGCGTAGACCTGGAGTGTGAATTTGCAAGGAGTGACAAGCTATATTTCAGCATCCTCATTACTCCATTGTCCAGTGCCATACTTCACATATGTTGTGCTCCAGTTATACAACACTATAGATTTCCTTTCCTTCCTTTCAAAATCAAGCGCCCATCATCCTCTGGCCTGTATGACATCACTATTTATAATTTCTTCTGTAATACATGCCAAATTCCATAGGTCTATTGTGTGAGCCTATGTACAAAGATGCTACAAGATAGCCTTGTTTAAGCCTCTTGTCATCTCATACGTAGATAATCTGAGCATAACATACATTTACAAAGAAGGCCAATGTCTGTTGAGATGAAATGGGGTTATAATTTGAACAAAATTTAGACAAATTTATAACAGGACAATGCAGTTGAATAAACACTAAGCATAGGAATGCTCAGATTTGCATGCCACAAAAGTCAGAACAAAAAATTTCTCTATGCCAGTCATCCCAGATGATCAATGCTTATCTGGTTTAACTGCTTAGGAGTAATGTACAGAAATGCAAGAACAGTACTTAGATTTAATTCAAATTCAAACATTAATTATGACTAATTCATGTATAAGTCATTCTATAACATGTACAGGGCATGTGTCACAACAAACATCTTTACTTTCAGAAAATTTCAAATAAATAGCATTTTGTATTCTCAGCTTGACCAGCTCCGTGACTTTGTTGCCATAAATCTAAGTGTATAGACTTAGACAGAAATAAACATTAAAACAGACCTATGAAATCTTCTTCAAGAATGACCTAAAAATGCTTCCAACACAGAAAAATACCATACAATTAAAGTCTTATGTTTTAGCCCTGGGAAAATCCGTTATTGTAATTTTACCAAAAGCTAGGATTCCATCTTTGCCAGAGTTCCCATAGTGACCCCAGAAATGCTGTGAGAGATCAGTTTAAAGACCTGTTAATTCTATATATAGGAAAAACAGCTGGTCACTCTTCCTAAACATTGGCCTTTGGTCCTGTTACCTGAGCAGATTATGTTTCAGGACATTCTGTCTCCATGGAAGACAGCCTCTGGCCAGTGAGTTACACCCCCTGTTAGTTACTCTTAGAAGCCAATGGTGGGGTGCAGTGGTGTGGCAATCCTCCAGGATGCTGACCGCCTGATGGCAGAGCCACACCCTGGATTGCAGCCCTGCCTTTGACCACAGCATTTCCCTATAGGAGGGGGCAAAACCTGAGTGCTGGCTCTCCTGCCACGTGGCTGCTGAGGGATTCAGAATGAGACTCAGCGCTGCCATGCAGAGCACCACATTAATGGATAGTCCTGGGTAGCAGAGCACCTCCTCATCCTGCTCTGTGCAAGTGAAAACTGATCAGAGACACCCACTGCATTTCCCTTTCCCACAGGCTGCATGTGTGTTCATTCGTCACTGTAGGGAAGGGGTCTCAGCCCAGCAGCTTCAGACTCTCAGACCCAAGACCAACAAATGGATCATGATGCAAACAGTAGAATCCCACAAACTGAAACTATGTTCCAGGATCCTACAGTTTTCTTTGTTGCTGTTTTGTTTTCTAAGAATGTATTCTCTGCATATAGTGTTTTATAATAATTCCATCTCCTTTTCTTTAAAAGCAACGGAATTTTACTCCCAGCAATTTTTTGTACAAATAGAAGGGAGAACAAGATAGTTAAAACTACCATCAGGATGGACTTGATGCGTAAGCCTGAAGCAGCAGCTGGCCTTGCTTTATCTCAGTCCTCAGGTTCACTCATGGTGCCTCAGATTAAGCAATGCAATGGACATCAGCTGCACAGCACGGGTAGCTGAAAAGGTGCAGCATCGAAGTGGGATGCAGCAGAATCTTTCCATTTCATCAGCAACGGGGCTGAGATGCTTCTGTCTATCTCAGTTCCCAAGCAGTCAGATAGGACATCTTGTCAGGTTGGTTAGTGCTGTTAGGAGTAAGTGCATTTCTCTTGAAGGTTATGGAATGCCCAGAGCCTGTGAAGAACACTGGCCAGAAACATGATAAATTTGCAAAATTTTAGGCTTCCTCAGTGAATCACAGAAGCTATGTTCGTGATGCATGTACCACCAAAAACCAGCAGTATTCTGTGCACGGCTTTTGACTGGCAGAGAAAGAAATTGCACCTCTCTGCCTCCCTGGCTGTTCAGGGTATTTTGCTGACCAGAACTCAGAGAATGAGAGTGCTCACAAATGTCTGGCAGAATTTATCAGTAAAAAGAATTTTTTTTTATAAGATATAGTCAGCATTTCATACATTATTGAGCAAAGAAGAAAATACTTGGCAGGGATTTGCCTTACATGCTGTATCCACTTAAGAAAGAAGAAAAATATGACTCCACAGAGGAATCTTCAAAATTATGAGCAGTTCAGTAAGGTGTCCTGCACTTTTTTATGCAGGCCATTAAATTTCTTCTTTGCTTTATTCATATCTTATCCATGGGATGTTCAGGAGATAGCAATGTATTAACAGGTTATCTATACAGTATAAGATTATCATTATTCCTTGGTAATGTGCTTACACAGTCAGCTGAAATTTTCATTTATCATCTCAGAAATAATTTATTCGAATAAACTATGACCAAACTCTTGTGGTCATAAGTTTTTACAAGAGAAAAACAGCATTTTAATTTTCAGAATGAAGCTGTTCTGATAGAAGTCTCTAACACAGAATCACAGAATCACAGAATTGCAGGGGTTGGAAGGGACCTCGAGAGATCATCGAGTCCAACCCCCCTGCCAGAGCAGGTTCCCTACAGCAGGTTGCACAGGTAGGCGTCCAGGCGGGTCTTGAATATCTCCAGGGAAGGAGACTCCACAACCTCCCTGGGCAGCCTGTTCCAGTGCTCCGTCACCCGCACCGTGAAGAAGTTCTTCCGCATGTTGGTGCGGAACTTCCTGTGCTCCAGCTTAAGGCTATTGCCCCTTGTCCTGTCCCCACTGACCACTGAAAAGAGGTTCCCCACCTCCATTTGTCTCCCGCAACTAAGATATTTATAAACATGGATCAGGTCCCCTCTCAGCCTTCTTTCCTCCAGGCTGAACAGACCCAGCTTACTGAGCCTCTCCTCATAGGGGAGATGCTCCAGGCCCTTTATCATCTTTGTGGCCCTCCGCTGGACTCTTTCCAGGAGGTCCCTGTCTTTCTTATACAGGGGAGCCCAGAACTGGATACAGTACTCCAGCTGAGGCCTGACCAGGGCAGAGTAGAGGGGGAGAACACCATGGTTCAAGTTCTGATTTTCAAATCCCAGACTACTTCAACTAAGAAAAAAAGATATTTTAAATATTTTTTGTGGGTTTTGAGACATTTACATGGTATTTAAAGGCAGTTATGAAGAAAATGAACCTATTAATTATTTTTTAAGGACTATCTGTTTAGGAAAAAAAAGTCTCAGTGAGAAGTTCACCAGCTCTACATGTGAAATTTGAGGGCATTGTTTTTAAAGCATTTGCTGCAGTCTGCATACAATAGGTATTCATGCAGTGTGAACAGCTGACAGCCTGCATATGCAATGGTAGAACGCAGATAGCATTGGTGATGGACTAATGCACCACTATCTGTGAGTAAACAAGCAGTTAGAAGCAGCTGGTGTAACAAGTTTTGAAGAAGTCTGGGTTTGAGATTAGTGTGATGCTTGTGATGTAGTGTGATAAGCAAAGAAGATCAAAGTAGCCTGGGGAGGAACTTTGTCCCTTCTCAAACATGAGCTTTGAGACACGACAGCTAGAGGAAGAAAATAACTTAATTCTTTTTTTTTGTTATCTCTGACGTCAGAAGAGGTGAAAGACCTGCAATGCCAAGCTAAACTGAAAAGGCTGCTCAAGTTACCTAACATAATTCTGTGAGAAAAATCAGTGGTTAGATCTTGAGGCTTTTGCCCAAGTATGGAATTACCTTTTGCATGTGAAAGAATTATGCAAAAAATCCTCAGCTCAGTTATGAACCGAATAAATAGCATAACTTGGTTATTAGGAGTTTCTTCTACCTATTACGAGTCAAAAATTGGGTTTTAATTCTTCTTTTCCTTTTACTGACTTCAAAGGAATGTATACAGTTTGTCAGTCCAGAACAACACAGCCCAAACAGATCTTCCTTCTAGGTGTAATGACATCTTTGAAATGTCCTGATTTGATGTGATTTATTCCCCTAGTGACACTTGAGTTCAGCATAAGTAGGTTTCTTGCATCTTTTATTTATACTTCTCTTTTCTTCCAAACAAAGCACTAAATGTTGTATTGCAGTCCATCAAAAATCTGCTCATGTTAATTCTACGCTTCGTATAGAAAAAACGTATGATACACTGAATCACTGTTACTGCTACCTTTATTTATATTATAATGCCAATAATTACTGCCTTTTATTACTATTAAAAATTGTGGATGGTTGTGGTCTGACATTCCTCTAGATCACATCATGGCTAGCAGTTAACTGGTAAACAGGGCTGTAGTGTACACAGAGTTAACACACGAGATGCAGAATGGATGGCAAGGAAGTCATAAATCCTCACTGCAGATTGTTTTATTCTTAGGCACAGAGCCAGTGAGGAGCATTAACTCAGAATGCTAATATGTTTCAGGTCATTTAAGGATGCCATCAATGACAGTGGTGCGTTGGCCAAGACATGGATTAGATGTCCTACTAATACTCTTTGATGTCTAGATTCTCTAAACCAACAAAAGCTCTAATAATAACCTAACATGGTTTAAAAATACCCTCTGGTAATGGAGTTTGGAAGAAGACTTAGCAGGTCTTGGGACCAGTTCTAACCTGGTTCAGGCCAGGGCAATGGTTGTCCTGAGAACAAGGCACAGCTGGGCACCAAAGATGTGTGTGCCTGGTTGCTTTCAGCTGGCAGAAAAGGCTCTCTGTTCTTCATGTTTGGTAAGAGAAGTGAAAGAGTGCAATAATCTGCTGGGCGAGATGCTGTGAACATGCTGCAAGGCAAAATACTGCTTCTCTTTGTTTGAACATAGAGACCTTCGGGAGACACAGAAAGAGCAGAGAACTAGCTTAGCACATGCAAGCAGGCCTCCTTGTAGGCGTGGCCAATATTTGGTGTGTTGTGTCCAAATTTTCATACAACCTTAAACTCAATCCTGAGAAAGAAAATGGAAGACTTACTGTTAGCATTATCATCTCTCTCTCTGTAGTGGTAATATTCAAAACTGATACCAAAGACCTCCCAGTTAGGAACTGCATATTTTCCAGTTGGTATTATTCAACTACAGAACTTGAAGGAATATTTCTACTTGTAACAATGGAATTGTACCACAAAATTCTTCTTTTGCAGAGAATAATTCACTTTATTACTGGATTTAATATATGTTACATATATTTAAAGCCTTTATGCCTTTTTGGATTAAACGAGCTAAGCATTGATCCACAGAATTAGACTTTATAGTGGAAGATTCAGGTGTAAATCCTACTGAGTACCAGTTCCTTCTTGGATTGGGAGCACATCTGAGCCACTCTCCTGGACAAGCTTAAAAATGAAGAAATAGAAATATAAAATGATTACATTTCCTTCTCAGCGAAGCCTAAGCCATGAAATTAAAAAATGACAGAAAAACTCCTTTGCTGGATTAATAGTTATGTTAAAACACTGAGAACCAATCTGCTTGTTTTGTAATAGACATGTTTCTCAATACAGTCAAAAAGAAGCTCACATCTGCAGGGGTCGAGGTCAGGGGATTTCTTTGCAGGGGTGCTACTCCCTAGTGAGTAATTAAAACTCTAAAAGAAATCTACCTAAACAAACAATAGCTCTGTTATGACAAGAGTTGCCAGATGGTGCTTGGTCATGCAGGTTTACAAGTCGTTTTTGTTTTCTAACATATAAGTGAACCTCCTTTGAAGTAAATTTCTGTTGCCATAAGTGGATTTATGAAGGGGAAAACAGATAGCAGGAGACTTTGATTTCTGCAGTATTTTCCCTGTGTTTATTCAGCTAGGGGGATAAGAAAGCTGCCTTTACACCAGCTGAGATTTTCCGGGAGCAAGTGGGGGTCAGGACTGCTCCTGCAGTGCTTGGTGCCCCTCACCCAGGTACGCAGCTGCCCACAGGCCAGTGCTGCTGCAGTGCAGCTGGCGTGATACCCACACCATTTGCAGCTTCTTTACCCCTGATAAGCATTGCAGGTCTTTGATATCTGACTCTGCTCAAGGAAGAGATGCTGAGAGGGTCTCATGAGATGCTTTGAGCTTGGAAGGAGCATTTTTTTTTTTTTTTTTTCAAAAAGAATATGTGTTTTTAAATACTTGGGGATGTCTTGTATTCCCAGCCAGGAGCTAGCCCCTCTCTCACCTAAGTGTCTATCGGGGATGTGCAAAGCAGCGTATCAGGGGTTACCAGCCAGTGCAGGCTGCCCAGCTCCCTGGGTGCCAGCTGGGGCAGTAGGGTCCCTAGTGCACACTGCTGGGCACAGAACTCCTGCAGCTCCCCATGCCTTCTTCACAGCCACCGTACCTCATCTTCCCCTAACCAAACTCTCCCATCTCAGTATTTGCACTTTTTCGTCTTTTGAAAAATATCAAACTTAATCACAACAGAAATTCTGAATTTTCATTATATGTCCTCAACAAAGGTGATGTGCTTCATGCTGTCAGTAAACAGATCAGTCTATGCCTGCTCTGCAGGTGGGGAAAGTAAACCACAGGTATAATGGCTTCTTTGAGTTTGAATTAATATAATTGCAAAACCGAGAATAGTGGCCTAGTCCCTCAACTTTATCTCTGCAGCTGCTGCTCAAGGAGAAATATCCTGGTTTTATTGCAGAGATCACATAATCAGAAACTGTGTCAAAGTGTTTCCCAATCCAGGAAGATTAACTTAGTTCTGCAGTGTTAAATCCTGGTTCATCTCAAACCTTTTTCTTACAGGAAAAGTCAACAGTACATGCTATATGTTTGGATTGTCTTAAGAAGTGTGAGATATCCAGATGTGCAGGGAAACACAGGCTGGAGATCTAACTGGGCAACACTGTGTCTGTTGCTAACACATTGATAAGTAACATCCTTGAAGCTCGTCATTTTTACTGGACTCAGATCTGTCACTGATTGTAACTGAACTATTTGAATTATTCTATAAACACAGCCATGGCAAAATATTTAGGTCAAATGTTTGACATGATGGTGAAGTACATGGTGATCATGTGGTATCACCTCATTAAACTACTGTTCTGTGATCAGCTCCATCTGCCTGTCACAATGGTGTTTCCTATCACAAGCACTTCATTTTTAAGCTGTGTTTTTCTGATGTGGCCGTACAAATTCAGCCTCAGACTGAATTTAAAAATTAACCCATTTAAAGACAATGTACAAATCTCTTCTCCACTGACTTGTCATTTGCTATGTACACCAAGATGACTGGTAATTTTATGAAACGCTAAAAAGGCATTTGTCCACTTCATGAGCTTATGGTTTGTACTTATCTTGTCAGGGCTCTAGAGGAACAACAGTATCCAATTGCTTGGGGACATCAAAGATGACATCAGGTCTGGAGGGCAATATTTATTTCCCTTTGCCTTTTGGGTGTCCTAGATGTTATAGCCCTACAGATGCTGCTATACTTGGAGGATCCATATATATCAATTTTTCAACTGTGATGTTTCATTTCAAATATAAAACACTTATTAGTATGGCTGTATGATTTCAAATTATAGAAATAGAAATGATCTATTTCCTTTACAACAATGGGTGAAAGACACAGGAGGAAATAAGAATGCAACAACGATGCGAAAATAACACACAATATAAAACTACTAAGTACAATAAGTGGTACATAACAGAGGTAATTTGGGGCAGGTTGTCTGCTACCTTGATAGGAAGCCAATGTCTCCCTCATGAATTGTTACAACACACTGTTTATGTGTGGTTTCACATGCTGTTTCTTCTTGTACAGAATGACAATCACAGAATTGTAGGGCTTGGAGGGAAATTCTGGAGATCGTCTAGTCCAACACCCCTGTTAAAGCAGGCTCCCTAGAGTAAGTTGCACTAGAAAACATACAGGCATGTTTTGAATATCTCCAGAGAAGGAGATTCCACAACCTCTCTAGGCAGCCTTTTCCTGTTCTGTCACCCTCACAGTAAAGTAGTTCTTCCCCATGTTCATATGGAATTTCCTGTGTTTCAGCTTGTACTCATTGTCCCTTCTCCTGTCACTGCACATCACTGAAAAGAGGCTAGCTCTATCCAGTTGACACCTGACATTCAGATATTTAAAACATAGGTCCACTCTCAGTCTCCTCTTCTCCAGGCTGAACAGCCCCAGGTCTCTCAGCCTTTCCTCATAAGGCAGAAGCTCCAAGACCCTAATCATCTTTGTGGCTTTCCTCTGGACTCTATCCAGTAGTTCCCTGTCCTTCTTGAACTGAGGAGCCTGGAACTGGACACAGTATTCCAGATGTGGCCTGACTAGGGCAGAGTAGAGGGGGAGGACAACTTCCCTTGACCTGCTCCTTTCTCTTTCTAACACAGGGTAACATCAGCTTTCTTGGTCACAAGGGCACACTACTGAATCATGGTCAACCTGCTGTCCACCAGACACCTATGTCCTTCTCTGCTCAGCTTCTTAACAGTAGATCAGTCCCTAACCTGTACCGATATATGCAGCTATTCCTCCCCAGGTGTAGGACTATATACTTAACCCTGATGAATGTCATAAGGTTCCTCTCTGCCCAGCTCTCCAGCTTGTCAAGGTCTTGCTGACGGGCAGCACAGCCTTCTGGAATGCCAGCTACTCCTCCCAGTTTCATACCATCAGAAAACTTGATAAGGGTGTATTCTATCCCTTCATCTAGTTCATTGATGAAGGTGTTGAAAAAGATCAGACCCATTACTCACCCCTGGAGAATACCGCTAGCTACAAGTACCCAACTAAACTCTGCACCACTGACCAAAACCCTCTGAGATTCACCAGTCATTCAGTTCTCAAACCACCTCACTGTTCACTCACCCATCCCACGCTTACTAAGATTCATGGCAAAGATGTTATGGGAGACAGTGTCAAAAGCCTTGCTGAAGTCAGCGTACAGAACATCCACTGCTCTCCCCTCATTTACCCAGCTGGTGATGACATCTTAAAAGGCTAGAAGATTGGCCAAGCATGATTTCCCCTTGGAGAATCCATGTTGACTAATCCTGATAACCTTTTCCTCCACTTGCTTGGAGATGGCATTCAGAATACACTGCTCCATCACCTTCCCAGGGATGGAGGTGAGGCTGACTGGCCTATAGTTTTGCAGGTCCTCCTTCTTGTCCTGTTTGAAGATTGGAGTGACATGGGCTTTCCTCCAGCCTGCAGACTCCTCTCCCATTCTCCATGACCTTTCAAAGATGATAGAGAGCAGTTTGGCAAACACTTCTGCCAGCTCCCTCAGCACTTGTGGGTGAACCCTGTTGTGGTCCATGGATTTATGTGCATCTGGTTTGCCTAGACAATCTCCGACCAGATCCTCCTCTACTAAGGGGAAGT